>VOQK01021857.1:1538-14256 GCA_015052645.1 Benitochromis conjunctus
TCTTTCTCTTTAACCTTTGTCCCTCTTAAATGTGCTGTTTTTGTTTCACTTGCATTTCACTTGTCACAGACTTATGAGGCACGGTGATAAGGCGATACTGTGAATCATTTCTGACTCATTAAAACACTCATGTGTATTCTAACATCATCTTGGTAGTCGTGTGATTTCAGTTTGAACCACACAAGAAGCTCAATCTCTTAAAATTTTAAGACCAGTGTGTCTATCCTTCTCTTTGAGGGAGGGGAAGCTTAGATCACATTTCTACTCCCTTATCTTTTCTGTATGCGCTCCAATGCACCTTTTAACTTTAAGCAAGGAAGCACCCTTCCCCTCTATTCGTAGTTCTTATTTCAGTCTCTTTTTGAACCATTACAAGTCACAGGGATATTTTGTTACATCTGTTCTTAAGGAAGAGATGGGGCTCACTGTTGCTGTTTACATGACCTAGGAAATAAAGTCTGCTGTTCCATTATACAGTCATACTGTCTGGAGTTGTACTCTGAAACAGACCGGCTGTACCAGATAATTGTTTTGTTGACTTTATTCCAACCCAATCATGTATTCTAAATGGAAGCAGCTCTCTTTATTTAAAGTCTAAGGGGTTGGTTCAGAAATCTGTCCTATGTGCTACTTAAATATTTACTTAGAAATGCAGTCATTGTAGCTAGAGCTTTGGATTCAGCGTCTTAGTGCAGCAGAAAGATTTAAAAAGGTGCTTGTATAACCCACACAAACAAAAGGGATCAGCTGTACACTGGGCTTCATGCAAGGTTTATTTGTTCATTTGAGTACTGGGAGCTGCAGCTTATGCACACACGCACACTTCGATGAATACACAAGCGTTGGCGCACGCATCTTGTTGCTGTGGTTCGATACTGTAAGGAGTGTTTTCACATGTACAGGGCCGGTTCCCCCTCATTCCTGTGTAGTTAGAGAAACCTCCCTGTCTGTTGTCATTACAGAAGCTGTGGTTTCTCTGTGTAGGCAGTGTACATGGCACGTCTACAGTGCAAAACACAACCTAAAAAATGTCTCTCGACCTGTGCCGTTTACTGTTTATAGTATTATTGCATTGTTTTGTTGACTACAGGTGTACAATTACATTTTATTGATAAAAACTACAACATATTTACACCTGGATTTAGTCAGTAATAATTAAACATGGAAACCTTACAGCAAGTCATCAAATCTAAAGATGAGTTTTTCAGTCCACCTGATGGAAATTGGCCAGTACAGGTAAATAAGTGCGAGGGTTTGAACTTTCAGGGTTAGATTATCTACAGAAAATGAAACTTTTTTGTTTTCATACTGGATTCATGTTTTTCGGGTATTTCAAAAGTTACAATCCCGCCCTAATACCATTCTCAGCTCAGGGTAGCAGATTCTGCCGAACTGGCGACACTTCTTGCGTCAGAGGCATGCACACAAGGTGTCACTGACGCACCGGCTGTAATCTTAGAAGCAGAGCGATAACAATTTGCTTTAAAGTCCACATTAAGAGGTTTGCATATCCTCATGCAGTCAAGAGGATATATGTTTTATATCACAAGACACGATAAGAAAGCTGGCCAAGCTGTTTCACCATGACAACTGTAATCTCCACATTTTGACTTTAAACTTGAAATACTATTTTGAGAATAATCTCCAAATGAACACTTAAAAATGTTTCAGTTAGTCTTCATTTGTTTGTACTTTTTATTTTTATTTTAGTTAACTAGTTTTAGTTTTAGTAACCTATAATCCCCTCGGTGTGTATGACTGCATTGCCAGTGGCTCTGACTAAAACATTTATTTATATTACTATTTGACACACTTCCAGTCTTCTTAGATATATTCCATGATATAATATTATCTGGATTTCTTAGTTCTCAAACACTGTTAATTTAGCAAAGTAGAAATGTGCACGTGTAACCTTGGCTCATCGTTTTGTAGACTAAACATGATGTGAAGAAATTATTCAACAGATTATTGGCTAATAAAAATGACTGTTTCCAAAACATGACACCTCACACAGTACGTCATTAGAACAAAATCTATCATTTTAAATGATTAGTTTCTGCACTTTTACTAAGTGGAAAAACCTGGCAAAGCATCTGCAGTTGTATTATTATGTAATAGTAGTGCTATGTGTGAGTGCACAGAAGGCAGATTCAGTGGACTTCCTTAAACGCACCGCCTGCTGATGCCTTGACCTACTACTCTGGCATGCATGAGTGTGATCCCCACCCAGTCTGACTGCCTCCTCTATGTAGTATAACTTGTTGTGGAAACCCCCCAGACTCCTTTTTTGATGTATTTGGGGCCCTTGGCTGAGATGATGAGATGTGTGGGTATGTATGTGGAGGGTCAGCACTTCACTCACTGTAGTCCTGAATGAGCTAAGAAGAGGGGGGGTGCGCACCCTGGCAACTGTCCATTGTTACAGTGGTTTCTAGGTATTGTTGAAGTTGTTGCCTAGCAACAATCCACTGCCAAGCAGGCTATTTCCCACGACTATCCCTCCCCCTGCCTGCAACTTAACTCTCCCTGATTCTTCCTCACCGTCCTGTGTCTCATCACTTCGACAGCAGCCAATGTCTGCGCTTTGTTTTGTTTTGTTTTCAAACCAGTGGATAAATTCCTTTTTCCTCCATTCATTCATCCCAATTTGGTGATTTAACCCGGCCTGACAAACAGAAGTGTTGTTTCATTAGCCAGCCCGTTTAGGAGCTAAATGAAGTAGAGCAAATAAGACAGATAAATCGGTGCCGGTGCCAGTTTCCTCGGAAACTGGTGTAACAGTGGACATTAGCATGACTACAGGATCTAAAACTGAACTACTTTCATAAACATTTTAAACACAAGTCCATAAAATAGATTTAGATATTTAATGTTCACCCAGGTGACTTGATCTTCATTTTGGTGAACACTAATGCAGAAAAGACTGTTTTTTGTTTTTTTTTAAAGTACTGGTTTATCTATAATACTCAGTTAAATGTTGTAAAATTGTGAAAATGTTCAGTTTAAATTTTCCCCCAAAAATAAAATTCAGACATTTTTTGCATGACAAAGAACTCAGATAACAGTTTTAGGTTCTCATCGAGTAGCCTGCAGGCCATTTTGTGCAGCCTGTGAATGCAATAAGGAAAGATGAAGCATCCACTATTCATTTCATGTTGTATACAAAGCTGCACAGGAAGGGCCTAAATATTTTTGTTCACTTTAAACATTTGTTCCCTCCATCGTAGCTGACTAAATCGTCCTAATATTGCACACAATATTATGCCACAGTTTAAAAATCGAACAAAACAAGCACTATGAAAATGACACCTTCCAACATAAGCCACCATCTCTTGAGCAGATTGAATACAAACACTAAAAGAGTTTGATGTTCGCATGTTTCTTTGTGGCTCTCAGTCACATGACTGTTTTTGTTTTTTTAAAACAGGCACTCAAAACTGAGAACTCCTGACATGAAATATTATAACATAAATGGAAAGTTAGGAGGCAGTTTCTTAACGAGGCAGTGCAATCAAATAATTTGCATACATCATATACACGTATTGATGAGGTTTGTCAATCTTTACAAAGTGAAAGCCTAGACGTGCAGCTGCTGACTGGACAGGGCGGGGCAGAGACTTGATTTGCTTTTCCTGTCACTGTCAAAAAAGCATTAACGACAGCGTCTGTGCAGGTCTATGCAGGTCTATGCAGGTCCGTGCATGTCTGTTATCTGTTAATGAGTGTTAACAGAAAAATACAAACACTAAAATAAACAAAAAGGATTCTTTATATCCTCCATATTCCAAAGGGAAATTCCACATATTCTGACTCGAGGCAGGTCTGTTTCTTGAAATGAAACTGTGGAAATGGACTGTTATTGTCAGTGTGGTTATTTCTGCTTTCAGTTATTTTTTTTTCTCTACCTGCCGACCTTTTAAGCTGATGCTTCAGTTTAATTTGGGTATCTTTGTGCAAGGTCTAAGAAGCTTACATACAACACAATGACCTCTAACCTTAGCGGTGATGTAATACACCAGGAATTCACACAGACAGCTGGATTTGAGATGGCACAAGGACCTCAGTGTGGCTTGTTTTGCTGTCTGTGGCAGTGTTTATGATTCTCCTCTTCGCCGTCTGTGCCCTCTTCCTTTTCTTTTCTATGTATCCTTTTGTTTGCTGTGCACATGTCAGCGTGTCTTTCCCATGACCTTGATGCTGTGTCTCGTCCACAGTCAGTGAATAGCTCGTCTCTATTAGTGGAACAGAGACGCTACAGAGGTCTGCAGCAAAACAGTTCTGCTTGTCAGATATGCAGCTGTAACACAAAGCAGCAGAGATTATGTGACGGTCTCTACCAGAGACTGTATTCCTGTTGCACTCTAGTTTTCTTACTCTTTCTACTTTCATTTTAAGTGATAATAATGAGAGAAAAAAAATAAGTTGCCGATTGTTCCCCCTGGTTTGGGAAATTCCCTGGCTGCTTTGCTCCGTGCTGAGATGTGGCGTGTTTCTGTCTGAGAAGCGGGAATTGCTCCCAAATACCGTCAGTTAAGGGTGGGAACACGAGCGATCGGAGTAAACAAACTGACAGGAAGAAAGAGGAGGAGACAGAAGATGTAGAGATGAAAATGAAATGAGATGAAAAGCAGTAGCGTGGTGGTGAAGTTGTCAGATGACGGAAAGTTAGAAAGAGGCTGTCATTTCTTCTTATCTGTAATGTGTACAGAGATTTTACAATGCAGCAGAGGTGAACCAAAGTCCTCAGGATTTATAATGCTCGCCGTTCTCCTGTTCTTTGGGATGAATGGTTAGAACAAGTGTTACTAGCAGGAGTAGGCAGGCTTTTTACATTGTAATGGCCACACGCCTCACAGTTGACGTGTAACAGCTAAACACGACTGGCACTCTCTGCTAGAACCTGTACTTGTTATATTTAAACCCATGAATGAAAGCGGGTTCAAACCGGCATCTCGGCAGCTTTAGTGCGAGGTGACTTGCTGTGATCGTTTGCACACATGTATCTGTATCTGGCATGCACCTCCAGCTGTCAGAAGCAACAACTAACAGCTGCCTTTCCCCACAGAGCAGCTCCAATGAATGTAAAGCACAGAATTGAACTAAGGCATTGTTTCTCTTTAAACTCTGTCCGGTTTAAAAAAAAAAAAAGTCATCAAGTGACAAAAATGCAGAGTTGCTTTTGAACACACTGACAGGTGATAAAGAGAGGTGACGAGTTCAACAGGTGATTGTTATGAAATATATCCACCAAATCCAAAGGTCACGCTGCGTGACAGGTCTTGATATTGCAGTGTGGGTACGCCCTGTTCTCTTAATTTCATGATTTAATTGAAAGTAATTGTTATCCAATCTCTATCGACCTTTATATCATTGTCAAGTTAATTGTTGACATGGCCAAGATATTTTTTCCCCCTGAAAAGAACCAGAACAGATTGAAATGCCGTAATGATGTCTGACTCATGGGCTTCGTCTCTTCACGTCCCGTTTGAGGCCCCTGTGAAGAGGGTCCATACAATTGTGCATTTTGTGCTCATCTGCAAGATCCAGGGCCAGCAGCGCTGAGTCACAGAGGGCCTCAGCAAACCCCCGCTGGTTAATTTCCGTAGGCTTCTCTATCTCACCCTCTCTGCCTTTCCAAATCCTTTAGAACAGGTGAAATGAGAGGTGGATTTTCATGGAACCTGATCTGTTCAACTCCACCCACTGTTCCTCCCTGTGAAACCCAAACAAGAAAGAAAAAAAGCAAAGCAGGGCAGTTCTTTTCTGAGAACGAGCCTTTGTGCATGTTCCCTTCAGTTCCCTCTGTCCCCTCTCAATCACAGAGGACAGAGAAAAGTGAGGGAACACTAAGCTTGGTGTGCAGCACACACTAGCCTGTAAACTTGTGTGAGTGCAACTCCACCTCATTTTGTTCTCTTTAAGTTGATTCTGACGGCCCTTTGTATCTGTAATACAAAATCTGAACAATAAAGCATCTTCGATTGAAATTAAAGCAGCGATGAACTCCCATAGTAGAGCAAAATCTTGAGAGTTGTGGCGTTATTAAACTTTGGGAACACTATAAAATCCTTTAATAGTTCCTCATGTGCCATTACGTTTGCTTTCAGGAATGAGCGTGCTCGGTGGATCAGTGCTCTGAACAATAATGACAACAATAAGAAGACCCGCGACCGAACCAGTGAGTTTCCACTACAGGCATAATTCACTTGGACACGCGCTCCTTACTTCTCTGTTTAGCCTGTTGCACCACCATGTGGTTATGAGTTGAAACAATTTTCTCATGCTGAGTCAGTGGGACTTCTCTAAAATGATTTGGATGTGCTTTTTTTCAGATCTCATGCAGGTGGAGATGATCAGAACTTACACAGCCCGGCAGCCAGACGAGTTGTCTCTCCAGGTGGCTGATGTGGTGCTTGTCTGGCAGACTGTGGAGGATGGTATGTCAGCTCCCTCTGCCTCCCTCATTCCAGTCTTATATCTTCATATAGCCTCGCTCATACTCTTTATTATTCCTCTCATTTTCCACCTTCCTGTTTCAACTGTTTCCTTTCATCATTCACTTTTACATACTCTCCATCTCTTTCAAAGTATGCATTTACTTTTTCCACATAATGGATCTGATACCTGTTTGAAGATGTGGTTTCACATCTTCGCGAACACACAGAAGCCTTTTTCAAATAAAATAACACACAGAACCAAAAAATGGAGCCAGTAAAAGCATAAAGTACCACACAACACATTCTTCTGTTTTCATTTAAAGCCAGTTTCTCTTCTTAGGCTGGTACGAAGGCGAGCGGCTGCGTGACGGAGAGAGGGGGTGGTTCCTAAGCGAGTGTGCTGAACCAATTACATGCCAGGCCACCATTGAACGCAACATGCAGAGAATGGACCGCCTGCAGGGGCTCGAGACTAATGTGTGACAGGATGATGAGCGGACTGCTTAACCTACATGGGGCTTTTCCCTGGCCATTAGCGAACCCTCAACACACCAGTGACCCACCTTTTTAAGCACTGAACTCAGACAAATGAGTTCAATAACCATACCACTGACCTGTCTCCAGGGGCCAAGTGGACATCTATGAGAGCCTTGCGGCTGCTCAGCCCTCACCATGGGATAAAGATGGAGCCATAATCATCAATAAATATCAGCCACACTAAGTTTCAAAGAAAAGACTAAAAACAAACAGTGAAAGACGGATTTCCCTAATAACTGATTTGTCTCTGTGCAGGTGGGATGGTTAGTAAAACTTCACACCCACAGCCAAAGTCACTGCTTTTTTTTTTTTTTAGCACCCTACCACACAACAATAGCTGGTATGAAATTTGTAAATGTGTGTGGGGTTGTTGTTTTTTTAATTCATTTACAAAGAATACGCTTTGTAATGTGCAATTTGAAAAGAGAGTACAGTAATACTGTAAGAGGTAAAACAGGCTAAATCGTGTGAAACTGACAACAGCCTGGTGCGCGCTCTGTTATCAGGCTTCTCAGGCCATGTGATTAGAAGCTTTGCCAGCATCTATGAAGATGTTGATTGTGAAAGTGATAATAAGGAAGGAGGGTGTGATTGGCAGCTTATGTAAAGTGTGTGGGTTAATGTGGAAACTCCTGTGAGTGTTTAATCAGCCTCTGATGGCATGTGAAACTACGACAATATTTGCAAGAGAATACAAAGTGGTGTACGTTGAGCTGCAAAAGAAAGACGGGCTATTTGTCTGAAGCTTAAGGCACTTTGTGTAAATAGCAGAATCCATTTTCTTCTTTTTTTTTTATTATTGGCCTTATTATTATTGAAAACAAAGTAATCTGTATATAATCTCCTGTCATCTATGGGTTAAATGGGTAACAGAAGGTAGTCTGTCTACCCTGTTGTCTCCTTGTTAATGCCACCATCGTGAATCAGAAGATTCATTCATGTCACAAATATTATTAGACTCCATTCACTCGATGATTTTGATTGTTCCAAATATATTCACACGCACAAACACACAAAATCGGTCCCAGACAGAAGTATATACAGCACTTAGCTACAACTTTAAAATGATCTTGAGCTTTCTGTGGCATTCATATGGGTGTTGCTTTGACACATACCACATACGTAAACTGCCCAAAGAGTAGTTTAAGTATGTGGTATTACACAGTATTAGACAGGTGGCTTTAATGGTGTGGGCTGGCACCAATATTGGGTGTATACCCTCCCACCCCTTCATATTTATTATGTTACAGAAGGATGGTAATATTAATTTTGTGTGCTGATGGCAAGATCGGAAGATAGAGAAGAGCCCCGCTCTTAATGCGATTGCCCAGCATGAGTCATCTTTTTAGTGTTGCCCAGCTAAAGAAAATAAATGGCTTGGTCAAAGGATGAAGATAACACCATCTATCAAGCCAACTGCTCTAGACTCAGTCCAAATGACAACCATAACTGTTGAGCCACACAAACCAAGCTATGGCGGCAGTGCTGCCATGGGGAAGTATCCAGACTTTCAAAGAGAACAGCTTTGCATTTGCTCTCAGGGAACATTAGCTATTTGTCACCACACACCGTAAGCATGAGCCGATCTTGTCATTTCCTCTCTTGTATCTATTGTAAATTACCTTTGTACATGTAAATATGTAAAACGGCCTAAAATGTGACATGTTTTCGTAAATACAGATTATATTGAAGCAGCTTGCGTATTCAGCCTTATATATTTTTAAATCAGCCACTCCTAATAAAAGCTGAATTGCCCATCATTAAGTCTGATCAATGACTTCTTTTCTTTTTTAATATCACTGCAGCAGAGACCAACTTGGGACAATAAATTAGACACATTCTTTCTGAACATTTAATGAAGAATAATCAGATAAATGCTCCGGCCATCTGCACCTTTCTCAGATTTGAGCTATTAAATCAACAGTGTGAAATATCATATTACCCAGGTGATCTCAAAGCCCAGAACAAATTATATTTTCATCGTAAAGCCAGTAATATTTCAGGGTAGTGTTATCACTGCGTTGCGATTTTTCCAAATCTCAGCCCGGCAAGGCAGATGAAGTTAAGCAGTGTGATGGTATATCTTCTCTTTATTGCACAGGCCTGTGGCAACAAGTAACATAAAGCGTGACTTATCCAAACAAGAACTTTACTAACTAGATAAAGTCACAGAGAGAATTCAAAGAAAGATTGGTCCTTTATAGATTTAAGGTCTAAGAGGGAAAAAAAAAAGTTATGGAAATCAAATGCAGGGCTGTTTTTTTTTTGTTTTTTTTTTTTTAAAACCAGTGGCCTGTATTTGGCCTTGAGGAGGACCGAGGGAGCAGTAAAATTTCAATCAAGCAGAACCATCAAGAAGGCCAGCTGGTTATCATAAATATTCCAACTAAACCCTGTGTCCAAGGATGCAGCCAGTCATTTCACAGCATCTTCTTTTCAGAGACGGCCAAATCTCTATCCACTTTTAATTATCGTCGTCGTCATCTTCGTCATTGAAGTAAACGCGCTCTCCTCTTGGGGCAGACGCCCACGGTCTGCCATAGCCCCCACTGCTGCCTGTGGGCTTCTCCTGGGTCGTGATGAGGTCTATGATGGCTGTGATCACAGCACAGTCTTTGGATTGACTGTTTTGCCAGTCTACAGGAGCAGGATTACTAATTTTGTCCTGCAGTAGAGAATTCAGCTCTGTCTTTAAACTCTGCAGGACAGACAGGAAGGAGAGATCAATAAAAAGGACAGATGTGCCGTTGATGTGCATGTGTGTGTGTCGTTTACCTTGACAAGGTGAGCAATGCGTGCAGGGGATCTAAAGACAATCCACTGGTCCACTGCGATGGTTTCCTGGTCCTCGTCTTTTTGGATGGTGATGTCTCCTCCAAAGAACAGCAGTGAGAATGGTGACACCTCGGTGCAGTCGTACAGGAAGATCTGAGGGGGCACAGAGATGTCACTAACGCGCGACGACAGGGCCATTACAACAAACACGTCAACACATTCGGTGACAGAGAGCAGCATCATTATGGCGCACCCTGCCTGACAGCTATTCTGTGGTGTGGGCTGAAAGTGTCCCATTAGTTAGGAGAGGCTGTGGAGTTTGAAATGTGTTTCAGGAGAAATGTCATCTTGACCCATCTGTGACTTTCACTAATGCGTTACACCTCATCCATTTTTCTTCGGTGTTTGAAGGAGCTTGATTAATGATAATGTAAATTATTATTATTATTATTATTATTTTTAGTTATTTATAGTTAAATTCTAAAGACTGCTGACAGAAAAAGGTGTCATATATAGGTGCACTATAAATCACTTAAAGACGCTGGATAAACAGCAGGCTCAGGTCAAACAAAAACTATTTCAGCTTTGAAGGTTAAAGACTGAAGAAAAGGAAGAGGTAGAACAAGATGGAGTGAGAGGGGAGCAGAAAAAGAGAAAAAAAAAGCGAGGAGGCAGCAAAGACGACTGCATTTACTCCATGAATGTGTAATGTTATGTCTCACCCAGGTCAAGTGCGTCAGAGAAGATAAAGTCTGACGTCATCCTTCACTTTTATTCCATTTTGTCCTATCTACAGCCCTGGACCTCTGCTTTCTTCTCACAGTAAACAAATAACCTTGAAATCTCGCACTCTCAGAATACCTTACTTTTACAGTGTCATTGTGCTCAAAACCACTTACACTTCCATGCAACAAAAAAAAAAAATCATTTAATGGCAACAATAATGACAGTGAAATACAGCAAATCATTTCTTTTCCCTTAAAGACAAAGAGAAAAAGCACAGGCGGCCATCAGAGAGGACATAAAAGGTGTTTTTCCTGCAGAATGGAAACATTCACAAAAAGAGAGCACAGAAAGAACAAAGACAGAGATACGAGGGAGGGGAAACAGGGGTGTGAAGAGGGGAAGAAAAAAAGAAAGAAAATAGAAAAAGGCGGCAGTCAGGAAACGGCACTGACTGTTTTGCACCCCACCACCAACTACTACATTGTATCTGTAAGCTTTGAAGCACAAGAGCCTTTGAGAGGGAGTTGAAAGGCAGTGTTTTAATCAAATATTCATTAAGTGCAAAGCTGGTGTGGCACCACTGCCAACCTTTAACCACCGGCCCTCTTTTCCACTCACATGCACTCTTCGAGGGACACATGCAAACTCGAGAAGACACAAAGCAACACAGACTCAAATGTACAAAATAAATAAATAATATTTACACACCAATATAACATTTACTAGGAGAGATGGATCACTCCACTATGGAAGATACTCACGCTACTTGTTCTCATCTTTAGGTGATAAATAAGCCAAGTATAGTTGAATTCTGTCTCTTCGGCATTGACAGATTTTGGGTGGATAGACACTTTTCCGTCAGCCTGAGTGTACACCTTGACACTGCAAAAGATCAGATGTGAGAGAGTGTGTACATGTGTGTTTTATAGAGCTAGGAATATTCACATTCTTCATACAAAAAAAAAAATTGTCATCTAAATAAATAACAACAACAAAAAAGATATTTATCACAGCACAAGATGCAAAACACAGGTTCAAAAACCAAAAAATTGCAACAGTTACATTATTTTAGACAAATTATTCAAAACGTTTGGATAAAAATAGCGATCTGGTGTGATCTCTGAGGCAGAGATGAGCAGTGGAATACCAAGGAAGGTCTAGCAAACTAACAGCTCACAACTGCATTGTCAATGTCCATCAATTATTTTTATCTTATTTTACTTTTATATGTACACTACCGTAAGAAAGAAAGTACTCCTCTTTTCAATTCTAAGGTCTTGTGTATCAGGACATATAAAATGATACATACAATGTAAAATAATACAATTAAGAATATATCTGGTCCATCTCTTGATTCTAAAATTATTTAAATAAAACCTCAGAACCAACCAACACATGACATTTTACACTTTGTTGTTATTTACTGAACAAAAATGTGTCCGAAATGCAGAAACAGAGTGTCAAAAACTAAATACTTCCATAAGAATTAACGAGGCATGTAGCAGCCAGGTGCTTCTAATCAAATGTGATTGATTAACTGTTCACCTCTATATAAGCAGAAGTGTTTGCAGTTTGTTGGTCTGTGTTAAAACAACACCACGGTGGGAAGAAATCGTAATGATCTCAGAGAAGCAATTTCAAACAAGTTGAAGTCCAGCATTCCACAGTGAACTATTATTCAGTGGAAAATATTCGAGACATGCTACACGCCCTGGCAAATTCACCCCAAGATCATGCACATGACCTTGCAATGCACAGAGGAAGTGAAAAAAATCAAACTCCTCCATCTCAGACTCTACTGGCCTCAGTTAGCATGTCAAATGTTAAAGTTAATGAGAGTACAATTAGAAAAAGAACAAGTATAGCTTGTTTGTTCGCTTTTTTGGGTCCCAGGAAAAAGCATCTTTTCTATAAAAAACAAAAACACAACAACATGGCAACAAAGTTTTGGTTTTCCAAGATTTCTGGAACAATGTCCTTTGGACACATGAGACCAAAGTAATGATTTCTGACAATAATGCATGAACAGCTAGGGATGGGAATCGAGAACCGGTTCCCCAAGTCCTTACAATCATTAGTCTGCCTACCTATTGATCCCACTTGTCGGTTCTTGAACTCTCGCTACGATTAGTTGATTTCAGCTCGCCTCAGAACCAACCAACACATGACATTTTACACTTTGTTGTTATGTACTGAACAAAAATGTGTCCAAAATGCAGAAACAGAGTGTCAAAAACTAAATA
>VOQK01021870.1:9533-22675 GCA_015052645.1 Benitochromis conjunctus
TTTTGTTCATGCGTATGTATCTTTACACAGACTGTATGCAAAAGATGGACATACCCAGAGGGTCGTCACCTGTTGGTTTGAGAAATGTCATTTTGAAGCTTTGCTCATCTTCGCATTTTGAAACCAGATGTGATGAAAGTGGAGATGGAGTAACGCTTCTCTCCTTTTAAAAATGTAATATTCATCTTTCAGCTGACCCCTTTACGGGCCCAATATATGCGCTATCCTTCCTCTGCACATCACTTCCTGGCCATCACAGCCTTACCTCTCTTCATCTCCAAACCACTTGATCTGAGCTGTCCCTCTGATACGCTCACTTCTAATCTTGTCCATCCCGGTCACTCCCAACAAAGATCTTCATTCAGTTCTTCTTGTAAACCTTCCCTTTCGCTCTGTCTCCTTCTGTCACAAATCACCCCTAACAATCATCTCCACCCACTGCACTCACTTCTTCATCTCTTGAGCGTTGTCCATTTCTTTGAAAGGGTGACCTGAGGTATTTAAACTCTTCTTCGTCTAATCCTACGGGGACCATTATTTATAAAATTAATATTAGGTCGTATTCAGTAAGACTTGAAATTTGCAACTGAGTCTATAAGCTCATTGGTAGTGTTTAATGAGGCCGTGGATAACAGGAGTTGAAAGCTTGTTATCCCATATACCGAGTGCATTATTTTTGCAAGTAAAACAATCGCTCTCTGCTGTCTTTTAGTAAGAATGGCATTGGCCTATTTTTTCCAGAAGCTATGGAAGTTTGCTGGTTAAGAAAAACATGGCTATCCAACATTTTTTTGCAAAATGCTAAATGATCGGATTCTTTAGTTGTGTGGTTCACAGCAAAGTAAAATATTGTATTGCACTAACTACAGTCTTGATTTAAGAATCCATTTAAGAATAGAGGTTGTCAAGCAACTAGATGTTTTTAAAATCATACATAAAATGCCCATTTATGTACGACACACTGTCACTGGAAGTGAGAGTTTAATGAACTTGAGCCATAAGCAAAACTAAAGCTAAATCAGCCATAGCAGCATAATTCAAGTAACACTTAAGTATAAATCACCAGATATAATAGCGTGGTTAGCCAGGCCAGATGGCTACCACATGTCTGTCTGAGGACTCTTTGAGGTTAGTCTGAGGTCAAAGAGCAGACCTGTGATCCTCACGCAACTTCACGAACTCACTCTTTCCCCTCCTTTATTGTTCAGTTTCTTTCAGTCCTGTCACTTTCTTTCACACACTTTTCCTCTCTCTCTTTCCTTCTGTCTCCACATTAAAGTTAAATATCCCTCAGCAACAGACTGGAGGAAATGGAGACACAGCAAGTGTTTTACATTCTATTGCCCGCTTTACAATTGTATTTCAGTGTGTTTTTTCTTTTTCTTTCGCCCAATGATTTTGGGCATGTTTGAAGCATTTTGAAGCCATATCACAGATGACATGTTTTGTGAATATTTTCATACAGTTTCCTTTTGTAATGCAAATGGCCGTGACTCTGTCAATAAGTGAAAAGGCAGACGCATGCTGAATGGATAGCCTGAAACTTTGGTGGTGCGGAGTTTTGACTGCTGTGAGCGATTGTAATGTTAACTGCTTGTGATGGGGGGGTTGTTTAACGGCTTCACTGACTCGACTCAACCACACTCACACGATTTACAAACAGACACACACACACACACACATCTTGTGGGTTCTCACGGTTGTGCTTCAGTGCTTCCCATCACAATTCAACCCCTAACATGCACACACACACACACACAAAACTCAGTGTGCTTCTAGGCCTCCCCATAGCCCAAAGAACCTGCAGCACATCTGTCTACACTACATCTCCTCCTCCTCCTCTTTTTACTTCTGGTCCTGCTCCGCTCCTCTAACCATGGCCAGGTGTTTGCCCATAACCACACAGCTCTTCATCTCCAGGCCGTCAGACCGACGCTGATGTAATTGCTCTCTCCGCTGATCCATGAAAACAGAAAGAAAAGGCGAGGGAGAAAAGGGGAAAAGAAGAGAAAGACAGAAAGAGGGCTAGGTTTATGTGACATGCAGGGAGGTGTGGGTGGCGAGGAAGAATGTGTGACTATTTTATAGAGGGTGGAGTGTGGATCTCTCTGCGTGTGTTTATGAGAAGGTCAGGGATAAGTCGGCTGAAATGTGTGCGGAGGCAGTAATGATTTTTGTTTGCGTGCGTGTGTGTGTGTGTCTGTGCACATTGGAACGTGTTTCCAGGTGTGTTCAGAGCCGTCTGCACGCACGTCTCGCCCAAAAGCGACTCCGCTGTCTCCTCATGTGCGGTGTGTTTTTGGTGATTATGTTGTGATGTCCGTGTCAATTAATGTATTCATGATATGTATATATTTAAATATATTTATAAGGGGTTAAATCCACAAGGGGAGGTGGCTTCTATTTTCCTAATCACATGCAAATTAGGTATAATTTTGCGTCTGAGGTCTGTGGTGTTATGGGAATTATCAGTCTCTATAAGTGTCTAAAGAAAGGCTGCCATGTTAGTGGCAGTCAGGACTTAGAGTTGGTCCACTTCAAAAGAAAAAAAAAAGAAAAGAGGATACATTTCTGTTTAGGCACTCTTGTGTCATTAGATTTAAAATGAATGTAACTGGAGTTTTAATAGTCTAGATTTAATGCAGTCTGTAATCAAGAATTACAAGGGTGCCAGGCAATATATCTAACAAATTATTCATGTGTATTTGGACTGATTGTATATCATAGAAAAGCTCCAGGGCTCAAAATGATTCACTCCAACAAAATTATATAAAGACTAAAATAAAGTGATGAGATTTGATTTAAATTTCAATCTGCTACTTATCTAATATTATACATATACAGCCGCTACTGCGTCTCATTGAAGCCGTCTTCGGCAAACGAACTAATTCATCATGCATATCCTATTTATTCCATCATGAAACAAACAACAGCATTAATTTAATAGCCAAAGATTGCAACACTTAGCGGAGATCCCCTGGAGTTTTGAATGAATTCTTGTATTAGATTAATGTTTCCTCCCCATGTGGCTAACCTGTGGCACACGCTACTGTATCAAATTAGAGAATCAGAGGGGAGAAAGCCTCCCGCTGATAAAGATCTAATTATAGCAAACACAATAAACAGCATGATTGTTTTTAATGCGTGCTACACAGATCGTGGAGCTTTATAGAGTGTGAAAGCACATTTCAGTGTGCACTGTAAAATTTTATTTTGCGGAAGATTAAATTACGACTTCCTTTGTGTTGTCATTTTTCTCACTTTTTTCAATTGTCGTCTTTGTTCATATAAAAAAATAAATAAAATGTCAGTTTTTACAAATTACTGGAAATGGGAGCACATTTAAAGCTAAAATGTACAGGCTTATAGATATTCTGAGAACAACGTAATATAGTAGATCGTGCTCATATTGAATAAATGCCTATTTGCTTTCTTGATAAACATAAGATAAAACATTTTCCCAAGCTTTTACCCAAAATATGCTAAACGCTGCAATTAGTGAGCAATGAGTAGCTAAGCTAGCATTGAGACAGGGGATTGTGTGATTCTTCTCAAAGATAACAAACTTACATAAAACTAGTTTCAGAACAATATAATACAGTAGATACCGAATATATGCTCATTTGTATTATTGATAAGAGTTAAATCACAAATATTTTCCCCATGCTAGAAGTGAAATGGGCAATAAGCAACTAGGCTAAGCTAGCACAAAGGGAGAAATTAAGTTATTCTTACAAAGGTAACAAACTAGCATCAAAATAACAAACTAGTGAGTTAGCAATAGAAATGAACAAATATGAGTGCTAGTGTTTGTATATTAATTATGATGTTTAAACCATACAATATTTAGCTTTGCCTGAAGAAAAAATAGAACCAAGCTAGCATTTTTCAATTTAAGATTACAAGCTAGCTTCTGAAGTTCCGCTTGGACGTTTAGCGTTCTATCTTTACTATCTTGGTTGTAATAAAAATGTATAGCTTATTCGCCAATGAGCGTGCAGTTTCATTCAATAGATTATCATCTGTTTTAAAATATGGCTTGACCAAGATTTTTAAAACAAACTTCATTTACATAAAAAACACCAGAAAAACTCAAGGTCAACGGGTCTTTTGTAATTTTAGGGAAAATAACCTGTGATTCATAATATAATATTATATTAACATAATACTAACATAATATTTGAAAAGTTTAAATGGTGACAAGAAGAGAAACAATTTTTATTTCTCACATGATTCAGTTACTTTTTTTCTGTCAGGGACCTGGATGTCGTTTGTTAAACTGTTGGCAGATTTCTCAGCTCTTTATTCCCATAAACACGGAGCAAAATCGATGCCAATTCACTGTAAGAAAATATTTATCTTGCAATAAATTGATTCTTCACGTTAATTCATGTGTTCACTGGTGAAGTGCGCCTATTATTTAGGGCCGACTCTTTTTGTATGTCTAACTTTAACTGTCATTACTATCATTGCGGTCTGGCTGATTGGTTGATTCATCATTTACAGTGTTCGCTCTCCCCAAATCTCTTCCTCTCCAGCGATGCTGACATTTGGAGAATTCTTGATTAACATAATTAGACAACTTTGATGGGAGATTTGCAAAATCCCCCCTTTTCTCCCGTCCTGACTTGTTTCCATGCAAGCTGTGCAATCTTCACATTAATGCTGGGAGTCCATGGATTAGTTGTGACATTTATAAGGGCATATTTAACCGCGAGATATAGGCTACAGAAAAATATTCTCCCTGTGGAAAGACTAAATATGTCAGTGTTTACTGTATGGACTCTACTTTTTCTGCTTTTTTCCCCTCCCTGTAACCGTGTCTATATAAAGCAGAAGCTGAAGAAAGAGAGTATTAAAAGAGCCAGACAGAAAAATAAAGAGACATAGATAGACTCTAGCATCCTGTTATTTCTCTACGAAGGAGACCAAGGAGAGCTCAAGCAGTTTATTGATTTTCAGAACTGCTCTGCTCTCATTGTTATCCCATGGTGCTGAGCACTGTTCATTGGACACACGCAGCACCTCAGGCTGTGATCCCTGTCTGAGAAACCCCAGATCTCACAACAGGCCCTTCCCACAGCACACAACCCAACATCCCATTCATACCCATTCATGTATACATCTCAATAGCTTCCACTGGGGGAGTAGCAGGCAACCATATGGGGAATCAGGGCATAGAGGCACAATCTCGCATCTTTAGAAGTCTATTGTGTGTGCGCAGTAGAGAAGATGGGGAATATACTCCTTTTTTCCAGATGAGAGAATTAAGACTAGCATTCCACTGTGTCATGTCGAGCAGGGTTTGTTGTGGCTTGGTGGGAGGCGACGGTTTGGATCAACAAGGCAAGCTCATTTATTTCAGTTTTCTGCAGTGACAGTGCTTATTCTCGCCACAGCTGTTACGCAGGTTAGTTTACATAAGCAGTCACTCTACAATTTTGGATGTTTATCCATCATGCATCAGCTCATGCAAACAAGAACAAACAACCAAAGCTGCCGAACACACCCCTATCCCGTCCTGTTTCACGTGCATTCATCAAGACAAGGAAAATCTGTGCTTTTATACTGTCCACTACCCACTCATTCAGACTGGGTCGTTGTGAAATTATGTCAGGGCTGCTGCTCACCTTTAGCTTTGGTTTGTCTTTAATTATTGTCAGGGAGGAACACACAGCCCAGCTCATCAACTGGATAAATATTTGACCGCTATTCCATAAATTGGCATAGGGGGTTTTGTTTTAACGACGCATTCTGTCCGAGCCAGACATCATGCACCGAGCGATGCACAGTGAATTGGCTCTCTGCAGGTTACCGCAGCTTTTCTCTGCATGAGGTAAATTAAAACTCACATTTCTGTTCAGAAAATGAGAGATTTCATACACTTCCCGAATTTGTCTTATTTAATTATAACCTATGTCAAAGCATAATTTAGGAAGCTTAGGCAGGGCATCGAATTAATCAAGAAATAGGAATGTTTGTGGACTGTTGAGGAGAGTTCAGGGAAGTGTCTCTGTGTGTGTCTGTGTGTGTGTGACAGCCAGTGAGTTCTGAATGTTGGAGCATATTTGTGCTTTGTTTGTGTATTCTTTTGAATGCGTGTGTTTGCGGGTGGCTGCGCGTGCCTCTGGGTAAAATCTGATCTTCTTCAACCCAGGGGGGTTTTACTAACAGGACTCAGGGGCATGTGCTGGCATCATGTTGGAAACCTCAAAGCAGGACACACAGGCTATGAGGCGTCACGCCTTTACAAATAAGGATCCCACTGTGATTTTAGCCAGTGTCGCTTTAGCTTGGCTTATGGTTTATGCTAATAGCTTCTGTAAAGGATCATAGAAATCCAAACAGTCTGACATTTTTTTGCTTATCATTCCACAGCAAAGGACAAAGAAGACACAAAACTTTCAGGAGTAGAGATCGAACATTTGTAGGTAATCCATTCATTCATTTAGGTAAATGTGGGTGAGAAATACAAAACAAAAAAAGAAACATAATTAGTTTTGTTAATTCTACAGTCACATAGAAAACAGTGGATGGAAACCACAACATGACCAAAACTACTGGAATCATATGCAATGAACCTACATTCTCATTGCCTTTGAGATTAGTGCTTCAAAGACGGAGACCACTTGCAATCAGCTGCTGTCTTCAGCGTGACTTTGGTGCATCAAGGGTGATAAAATGGCATTAACACCGAATCAGTTTGCTATCAGTTTGGAATTAAATGGGGGTCAAGTTACAGTTACATGGAAGTTGTTTGTGATGGCATGGTGATAATACAGTTAACTGTGACAAATCAGCAAAACAATCACATATTGTTGCTGTGTATGTGCAAAAAAAAAACCCATTAACTATTTACATTCAAATCCACCCAGAATCTTATAGAGCTGAAAATAAAATTCCATCACATATAGTTGCGTAGTTGCTTTAGGACAGCAATTTAACTGAAAATGGACACAGGTGCTCAGCAACATTACTTTTATATAGGTATATATCCAGAATACAACCAGTTGGCAAGCAGCTGAGTTCAGTTCCCAGTTGCAAAGAGACGTGTCGCAGAGGGGTTGCATTCATCGGCACTGACTGAATCCACGTGATTGCAACATATTGGCAATTTGTAAGCATTTATAAATTGCAGTTATTTGAAAAATTGAAAACGTCAGACCGCCGGTGTCTGGGTAGAGATCGCCTCCCACAAGGCAGCCTCTGCAACTGCCCTGCAATTGAAAGTGGTTATCCGGAAATTGAGGGTGCTGTACACTCAACCTGTGGGGAACCAGTTGGACACCACAACCACTTGTAATCAGTCTCCAACACCAAAAAAATGCAATGCAATCCCTGGACAACCACCCATTTATCCTACTTGCACTGTCCCAGTGTCACTCTCATATGACTGAGCTATAAAGCTTTGAGCTGGACTTTCTCATTGAGCTGAAGTATTGTGTGTGGCTTTTGCAAAATGTGAGTCACATAAGTGATCTCTGGTCTTATAAGTAACCATCTCTGTGAACCTTAGTGCCATGTACATAATGTAAAGTAGATGTCAGAACTGTCACTGTGTAAACGTATTGAAATGAAAATGTGACTAACAACATGGGAGAGTAGCGTGTGAGAGTTTATGTTCCTCATATCAAGTGGTCTGCATTAAAATCTAAATAATAAACCAGTTTCCACCTTTCTCCAGTTTCCACATATCATCAAAATATCAGCAAGGCAATGAGCCTGAATGATGGGTCAAACACAGCTGCTGTCTCAGTGGCTTTGGATGATTGTCAATAAAGTTCAATTAGTTACAGATGGGTGTCCGCTTTGATCTCATATTCTTCAACAGGCGAAGCCATTTTGAATCCTTTCGAAAGCTGTAATGCAGGCGCATGTGGATTCTGCATTGGCTGGCCCAAGACGTTGTGATAACCCATCGAGTGGGCTCCTTGGTTCTTAATGTCATTTTTAATCGTCTATCACCTGTTATTCTCTCCCTTTATCCAAGCAATACATATTTATGAACTTTGGTCTTTTTGTGTGAACATTTGCAACTGATTATGCGCAGTTTCACACTCCAAACTTGGATTCCAGATGTGCATCCATACAAGCAGAAAGTCAGTCTCTATTCCACTCCTAGAGTTTTAAGTAATTAAAAAAAAAAAAAAATAGGTGGTTTATTAGCATCAAAACCCTAATCAGTTGCTGCAACTTGGTTCATTCTAATCATAAAGAAAAGTTTCTTTAATGAGTCCATCAATTTATGTCCATTCGTGTTCATTTCCCATCCAGACAGATTAATTCAGTGCCAAATACAAAGTCTTTCTTTTTTGACAGTTGGACCAATAAAAGGTTGAATGTTTTGATCAGACAGCCTCAAACAATCTTTTGCTTGGAGAAAAAAAAAAAAAGCAAAAAAGGACTTACCATACCACTATTAATCATGTGAGGGCGTCAAGGTTCAGCTGGTGTCACGGTCAGCTTCAAAAAGCTTTCCTTATTAAGTTCTACTCGTTCTGCATGGACTTCTGTGTAAAATCTTTGAAGATTTGTTCAGGTACAGGTGCCTGTTCTTGCTGTTCAAAGTGACAACTCAACTCTTTCACCTGGCCATTAAAGTCAATGCAGAGAGCAATGTGGGCCAAGTTTTGCATTTCTATTACAACTGCAGGGTGCTAAGAAATAAGCTCATTAGGGCTAATTACAGATATTCTGTCCTAAAGCTATCTCTCATTGTCAGCTCAGTTTCGGAAAGAGTTGTACAAAAGTTTCCTCGAAAAACAAATGATATTAGCAAGCTCATGATAAGAGTGGAGGCTTACAGTTAATCATACAGATCACCTAACTATATACTTGGAATGCTAAAGCCGTTGCAGTCACGTTATGACTGTTTTTAAAGCTACATTCAGGGAAAAGCAAATCCTTTACATATATAAAAGTTTAAGTCAAACAATCACAATAAAAAGGTTATTAAATTAGTGATATATGTGGAGATATATGTGGAGGAAGGTGCTAGTTAGCTTAGTTTTAGCATAAAAGTTGGTTAGAAACCTCTGGGATTAAAATTAAGTTCAAGGAGAAGTTCCAGAAATCTGCAGAGCCTTGCTCTACAACTCAGTTAACACTACTGGAGTCTTAGGTTGAAACATCTTACTACCAAAAGCATGACAACTGTACTGGGGTCATCTTTTTTTTACTTACTGTGTACTGGGCTCATGGCAGAATTTACAGGTGAGGATAATCCAGTTTATTATCGGACCGTTTTTTGCCAGCCAAAATTAGCACGTTAATGTGAATTTTGGATATGGCTAGCTAACCAAGCAAGCTAGCTAGCATGAGCCTATTTGGTCAACCTAAATTGCTGTCCTGATACTAAACTCTTATTCGCCAATCAGTAATATCATAGCAAGCATGACATTAATTATTGCTTTAACTATTAACTTCTTTTTTTTTCATATAAAGCCAGCCAGACTCAATTTGTATGATGAAATTCTTGCAAATCAGATCAATGCTCAGCAAATATTTCTGCAGAAGTCAAAGAGTTTAAAATTAAATACCAATGTTTATGAAACCAAAACTATAAAATAAAATAAAAACTGTACACACCATCACATAACAGTGTATTAAAGAGTTCTATCCATTTGCCTCCACTTATCTAACCCATGGTCGTGAGGAGGAGTACATCCTGGACACGTCACAAGTCTGTCACAGAGCTAACACACAACTGTTCACACCTATAGCCAGTTTACGATCACCAATTATTGATGGATTTGAACCAGGACTCTCAAGCTGTACAGTATTAGTGCTGACTATTGTACCTCCATGCTGACCTGAGGGTTTTGAATCGCTGGTTTTTGTACAGATTACAGAAATGAGATACAACAACATGTCAGATACGTGTTTAAAATAAGAATGCATTTTTTTTGCACTTAATTAAGCTCACTGTTTGATCCTTTTTATTTTTTAATAACTGGTAGATGACTCCAACCAAAAAACAAATGTGTATTTCTTTTTCCTTTAAAAAAAAAAAGATTTATTATAAATAAATTATATATGTAATTACATTAAAGACACATGGGGTGTGCAGTGTGGAAGAAGAAATACATGGCAGCCTGGAGTTGCAGTATTTGTTTGGTGCTGGGTTCCCTCCTTACCCGGCAAAGGAGGATTAGACTCGTCGGCAGCGTGTGCACCGACTGAGCCGGCGCTTCTCTTCGCCACTACACACTCTAGCAATCAGGCAAGCTGCCAAACAAACAGATGAAGTCAACAGAGAGATGCTTCCTTGTGTCTTCTGAGATGTGACTGCAACAGATGCAATGCTGACACCAGCGCTTGACACACTGTGACAACCCACTGTGTCTACACAGCCAGCTCCACTTTGACTTATTTTGAAAAAAAAAAAAAAAGGAAGCAGGGAGGGAGTGGGGAATGACACTGTGCACATGATCACACACAAGATAATGTTTGTCAGCAGCAACAGCGGTGTCACTATGTAAGAGAGACAAAGACTGACAACAGGGGTTGATTTCACGGTGCACTTACGTTGCATGTACAGTCCTCAAAAGATTACCATATGCCGGGGAGGGACCCTTGAAGTATAGGCTTTAATCTGTTCGTGTTTTATCCTGAAGCTGAACTGTGACCATTACACACTCCCGAGGTCAAATTCATATTATTTAAATGAAATTTTAACCCTTTTTTTTCCCCCTTTCAACTGTATCTCTACATTTGGCACCCAGACAGGCAGGCTGAAAGCACTGCATGCTGGTTAATGGAGTTCTTGGCTTTGAGCAGCTCTAGAGGATGGAGTGAGGGAGTATCTGTATCCAGGTAATTACAGTCTAAGGGGGCACAGAGGTCCTCTGTGATTACACATCAGGCCTGTAATGGATTCAACACTTATAGACATAGAGAGAGGGAGGGAGCGCGAGAGAGACACACACAGTCTTTACCTTCCTATCGTGAAGGCAAGGGATGGGCGGGTGAGAGCTGGCAAGGTGGGGCGGGGTAGGTAGGTATATCTGCAAGATGGATTACGTGGGGTTTGCCGAGTTCAACATTGACACAGATTCATCGTAAATCATTATGCTGGAGACCCTGAGTGATTTCTGCATTAGGAGCAGAAAATGGAGTTCATCCAGTCAATGAGGGAGGGCATATTTCACATCAATCACCTCCACACTCTCATGTTACCAAGGCTTAAATCTCACTTATATTGTTACCAATAGGGTTCAATGGCTATGATGGCAATCAGCAAGAATCTGCACTAACAATCCCCTACTGACTACAGAGAGGACACAGCATGGGACTCTGCTCCCATTTATTTAAAGAAAATTATACTTGAATTGAAATGGAGAAAGATAAAAGATAAAGTTGGAGCTAAAAAGGTTGTTGTGATTATTATTCTGTCGCATATTTACAGTTTTCAACTTTTGACACACGTTGTCCAACTTCACGGTTGATTACCACACCTATTTTCTCTCTTTTCTTCAGGTTTGCACAGGGAGTTTAAAACTGAGGCTGACAGAGATCCAAGCCACAACCACAGACAGGTACCTGGATAAAATCAAATACTGAAAAAGCAAGAATAACTGGAAAGCTTGACTACAGTGAGTTGAAGGACAATCTGGCAACTGAATGACCAACAGGAGGAATGACTGGCAATGTTTGCCGCACAAAACATAGACAGGAAGTACAAAAACAAATTGGGAAGCATGAAGGTGAGTAAGAAAGGCTGTGTTCCAGTACAGTACAGAAAAAAAAATCACCATCCCATCATCATAACTGAAACATCATAATTGAAAAGGCAGAAAATACCACAGTGTCTTGCCAGGTTTGGTCACATTTTGAGTTATACATCCAGCTACAGATGTTCCAAGAGGGTCAAATTTCAAGTAAAATGCCAGTGGTGGAGTAGTTAGTACTGTTGCCTTATAGCAAGATGGTTCAAATCCACTAGCCAGCTGTGTGGAATTTTCATGTTCTCCCTGTCTGCATAGATTCCTTCTGGGTACTCATGCTTCCTGTCACAATCCAAAGACACACGTGTGTTTAGCCTAATTGGGGGTTATAAATTGGCCATAGGTGTAGGTGACCTATATACCTTCTGGTTGTTCAACAGCTCTGGGTCTTCTTTTACCCAATTTTCCTTTCATGCAGTGCAAATGTTTTGAGTGGGTGAAAGGTCTGGACTGCAAGCAGGCCAGTTCAGTACCTGGACTTGTCTATTAGGAATACACGCTGTTGTGATAGATGCAATATGTGGTATATAATTGTCTTGTCTTGCTGAAATATGCAAGGTGGTGCCATTTACTTTCCCAACACGTTTGAGATATGTTACTGCCATCAAACTCAAAATAAACCTATTTATTTCTTTAAATGATCCATTTTGTGAGATTTGCAAATCACTGGATTCTGTTTTGATTTCCAGTGGGGTTGTTGGGTGTTTTGAGTTACATCAAATTCATAAAAAAAAAAAAGGAAAATAAAACATGAACTAACAATAAGTGTGTCAATAACTGGGCCATCATGTCACAGCTTCAGTTTGCCTTGGCAATGATTCTCCAACTCTCTGGAAGTCTGCTGCAGGAATGAAACACAATACCTCCAAAATACATTCCCTCATCTGCTTTTCAGATGATGGTTGGGCGCAAAGACGGGAGAATTTGCCACCATTGTCATAATCTTTAAACCATTCAGTGACATCTCACGTCCTTTGGATGGGCGCACAGTCATCTTGGAAGAAGCAAATTTAATGAAAGCGATCTTGTAAGAACCAAGATGTTTTGACTTTTACTTTAATTTCTCATGACTCTGTTACTTATGCAATATATATATATATTTTAATTAAACTGTATGTGGTTTTTTTTTATTATGCCAACATATATATTTGAAAAAATATATATATTTTACGCTATTACTCACTTTTTCCTAACTTTATTTTTGGGGACACATGTTCAGGGAGGGCCTTGTTCTCCTCTCTGCCGCCAAGAGTAGCACAGGCAGAGAAGAGTGGCTTCTCTGCCTGTGGCGGTGCAGGAATGCGGATATGATGAAAATGTTTAGACGCAGCTCTCCTCAGTAAACTACCGCCACTGAGCGTCGAGGGCGTTGCGAGGATTATTATTCTTTTTTTTTTTTTTTTTGCCTTTCAATAA
>VOQK01021879.1:14481-26584 GCA_015052645.1 Benitochromis conjunctus
TCCGAGGACATCAGCGCTGAAATGGCAACATATGAGACCCTTCTCTGACATCCTTTCTTTCAATGCGCTGCTCTGCAGGAGGAAGACAGCATGACACCTGAGAGACCCCCCAGTGCAGCACTAACATGTTCGGTCTCAGCCGGCTTCCTCTTACTTTCCTGCAATCAGCTGCTCTCTGGTTCCCTTGTGGTTGTTTTAACAGCCTCAAATAAGTCAGCGGTGATGAGATAGCAGCATTTTCTATTGGATTCACCCATGCAGTAAATTCCCATATTATTCAGAAAATGTAAGTCAGACAAGGAAGTGATGTTTCCTGATAAAGGCGTTGTACAATAAGAAAAGTTATTAGTGCTGTAAAATAACCTGCTGTCAAAATATTTTCCGATCCCTTCGAAACCACTTATCTAGGAATGTCAAAATAAAAGAAGACACATGACAGCTGTGTCGAGTGCGTCATTTTTCAGTAAAAATGTCTGAACAAAGTGAGCAGCACATCGCAGCGCTCCTAAGGGAGGACACTTTAAAACTGGCTTGACAGATGGACTCCCATGGTTACAACCTCCCTCCCTCTGTCAAGTATCCATCTCTCCCCACTGCACAACTGCTGTTGAGTTAACCAGCAGCAATATCACCATGTGTGAGTAAAAGTAAGACAAAAGTGAGCGCTGATGGCTGGAAAATGGTTGCACAATAAAAAAAATTCTCCGTCTGGGGACAAACAGGAACTTCAAGATGAAACAGGAAATTCAAGCAGGCAGACGGAAATATGAATTCCCCCCAAAATAGCACAAATGTGAGACACAAAGCAATCCAATGAAGAAAAAAACATGCAAGTTTTATCAGACAAAATTAAAACCTCTGAATAACACTGATCATGCCTTTCACTGCAATGATATGCTGGAAAAATTAGGAGTCCTGGCATCTGAGTGAATGTTATTTAGGAATGAAAACACCCAAACTCCCACGATCCTAATCTGACCAAGCATGTGTTGAAAATACTGAAGCTTAAACCCACAACCAAGAGGACCAAAAGGGTCCCATATTTATGACCTGATGGGTCAGACCTGTTTTGGTGGCATGATGAGGGCTGTACAGTATTTGGCAGGTTTATCTGTGTATTTGATAGGTATGATTCTTCTTTAACCTCCACATTCCTTGGCATCTAAAATAGACACAAATACATTCTTTTAATTGTAAAATAATAAAAAATTCACTGTCTGCTAAGCCAAGCTTAGAGATAAAATCAAGTTATAACGTAGAGAAGCTTTTCTGAATGCAAAACGATGCGGGACAAGTACAAACGCCATGTTTCCTGGGCCTCTAAATAAGTTTAACAGACCCTCTAATCACATAACAGACACTTCTCTCCACTTCAGAGACCTGACAGACCACCACAGTCTCAGTGGGGAAAATCAGGGCGGGGAAGAAGGAGGCGGCTGCATCTCTGCGATGGATCTTCTTACAAAAACAGACCCTATTTCTGGAGCAGTTTGTGCCAGAGGTTGGATGGTTTCAGTTCTCCTCAACAAGTAAAAAAAAAAATGTCTGTCTTGTCTAGCTGATCCTTACACATAGCGTGTTACTCAATCAACACATCATGTGATATAAAGTAAAAAACAAAGGGAAAAACAGGAGGACTATAGGAGCATAAAAGTGTGAATTAGGACCATTACACAGGAGCTCTCACGACTTCTGATAGTGTGCTAAATGCTTCTGTGTGTGATCTACTATTTGGGCGTGGTGGACTCTAAATCACATGGCAAGGAACAAAGAGACAAAAGACAATAGGTAGAGCATGACCGATAGTAGATGCTAGTAGATAGTATTAAAAATGCTCAAAGTTTCAAAGAATGCAACAATGCAAACTGCGCAAATAATGCCTGTGAACTGAAAGCTGAGGCTTCAAACTTGTATTTCTAGTTGAGGAGCCGTATGATGTGAAAGCGAGGAGATATCTTTGATTTGATCTTCTTGATTCTGCCTATGAACCCAGCAATCTGTTGTTTAAGCCTTCTGTTAACAAGATCCAGACATCCAGTCAGAGGAAAGTGAGCTTAAAGTGGGAGGAGGAGAGGACAGTGGCTGAACCGAGGAGAAGATTTAAGGCCCAGTGTAATGTAAATAAGTCGTCTAAGAATAAAAATACAAATCTGTAAATTAGAATGATAGCTCACCTTAAAAAAGAAAGTGAACTGGTTGATTTTCAGGCAGAAAACAAAGATGATTGAGTGAGAGATGACACACAGGAGAGGCTGTGACTATATGTGTTTGTGACGAAAGGAGAGCAGGCGATATGGCATAATCTGAAAAAGGTCAGCGATGGCTAAATATCAAAATCAGTGACATTAAAATTAACGTGATGAATCAAAGTGATGTTCAAAGTTGTACAGAGGACAGCAGAATATTGAAGGTTATACTAAAGCAATTGTTAACTCTATTTTTGAACAGGCCTACCACCCCCATTTATGGCCTCGAGATGTGGGTAGTGACTGAATAAATAAGACTGCCGATACAAGTAGCTAAAAATAAGTGGACACTTTACAGGTGTGATAAAAAGGCTAAGCTAAGCAAAATGATAACTTACATATTAACAGTTTATGGAAACATTGCTATATAAGAAACAGTGTTAGGTGTATCACCGGTCCTTTGACTGGATGAGCTAAAAATCTCTCAGCAAAGAGATTGATAATAAGATTCAGGCAGACTACAAGAAGGAAAAAAACATTCATTCTCATCTCTCTGCCCATGAATGTTGAAATGTAACATGTGACATATACATTTCTACAGGATCCCTCACCATTACTAAAGGAAAAAGAGACTAAACAATATGAAGAACAGATTAAAAAACTGCGTGAATAATTGCAATGGGGAGGCAGAAGGAAGTTATAATTCAGGAGCCAGGCTCATTTTATGTAACTGAGACAGCCCACAAAGACCAGAAAGTTCTTCTGTGAAAGACTGATTTTTTTTGGCACATTTCTGTGACATACATTATGGCTGCAGCAGGCTTTTTTTGTTTATATAGCAGTCTGCTTTTTAAAATGTCACATCCGCACTTTATTTATGTGCCATGTTAAAATGTAAAAGACAGAAATCATTGAGCTGTGTAGAGCTCAGAGGACCTGCAGAGTCAGGTAATATTTCACTGTGGCTTCATCATTACGAGTGACCTTTTACATGCATGTTAAATGAAACGTATTGATTATGGCTGATGAAAGCGATTTCATCAAGGTGCAGAAAGCTTGCATGAACTATACTGCATTGATCATTTGGGCAGGTTCAGACTCCAGGCCGCTCTTATGTTCTCTGTTGACTACATCTTATATCTTTAAATTGCATAATTCATCTCATGAATAAAAAAAAGAAATACATATGTTTTCTTTTACAGCATATTGACAGGCTAATGAGACCTGCATCCAGCTAAAAAAAATGCTGTTCTAGAGGCCTGTACAGTCATTTTTCATTTCCCAGCCAATATACACTCACTGACCTCTAAACTGGGTGCACCTGTTGAACTGCTTGTTAATGCAAATATCTAATCAGCCAATCACATGGCAGGAACTCAAAGCATTTAGGAATGTAGACATGTGAAGATGACCTGCTGCTGAAGTTCAAACTAAACATCAGAATGTGGAAGAAAGGTGATTTAGGTAAGTGTTGGGGTCAGATGTGCTGGTCTGAGTATTTCAAAAACTGCTGATCTGCTAATATGTTTGCACAACCATCTGACCAATGGTCTAAAAAAAGACAAAATATCCACAGTTCTCTGGGCAAAAATCAAAAGAGAGTGGCCAGACTACTTTGGCCTGATAGGCAGGCAATAGGGACAAGTTCCTGCCCCAAGTGGAAGCGTTTAAGTATCTCGGGGTTTTGTTCACGGGTGACGGGAGAAGGGAGCGGGAGATCGACAGACGGATTGGTGCTGCGGCTGCAGTGATGCGGACGCTGTACCGGTCTGTTGTGGTGAAGAGAGAGCTGAGTGTAAAAGCAAAGCTCTCAAATTACCGGTCGATCTACGTCCCTACCCTCACCTATGGTCACGAGTTGTGGGTAGTGACCAAAAGAACGAGATCGCGGATACAAGCGGCGGAAATGGGCTTCCTCCGAAGGGTGGCTGGACTCTCCCTTAGAGATAGGGTGAAAAGTTCGGCCATCTGGGAGGGGCTCAGAGTAGAGCCGCTGCTCCTTCATATCGAAAGGAGCCAGTTTAGGTGGTTCGGGCATCTGACGAGGATGCCTCCTGGGCTCCTCCGGTGTGAGGTGTTACGGACATGTCCCACTGGGAGGAGGCCCCGGGGCAGACACGCTGGAGAGATTATATCTCTCAGCTGGCCTGGGAATGCCTTGGTGCTCCTCCAAACAAGCTGGATGCACATAGAAGCAGATTGGCTATAGCAGCAGAAGACCAAACCAGGTGTTACACCTGTCAGATAGAACAGGAAAGTGAGGCTATAATTTGTATGCTGTTTTGACTGAACAACAGAATAGTGGAAAATGTTGCCTGGATTGATGAGTCTTAATTTCTGCTGGAGCACTCAGATAGTAGTGTCAGAATTTGGTGTAAACAACATGAAAGCATGGATTCATCCTTCTTTGTATCAATGGCTGCTTACAGTTGGAAGTCACAAATGATGATGACATGACAATGACTTCACTTTACTCAAATGGCCTCCATAGCCACCAGATCTCAATCCAACAGACCACCTTTGGGATGTGGGCGAACAGGAGATTTGCATCACTGATGTACAGGTGACAAATCTGCAGCTGTTGTCATGTGAAAATATGGACCAACATCTCTGAGGAATGTTTGCAGCAACTGTTCAATCGATGCCATAAAGAACTGACGCAGTTCTGAAGGCAAACAGCAGTCCAATCCAGGACTTCCAAGTTGTAACTAATGAAGTGGCCGGTGTGTTTGTATTGGTGCAGAGGAAACAAGTACTCCAAATATTCTAGTTCTTTCCTGGAAAAAGTGGATGTGATTTCCCCAATAGATCCCATCTGAGCTTTGCACCTTGTTTTTTCTGGAATAAGTAGGCTGAAGCTGAATAATAAATTCACCCCAAAGGCAGCCTGAGTGGGGTGAGAGGAAAAATCTAAGAAGCAGAAGAGAAACAGTGGCAGTGATTGAAGAAAAAGGGGAAAAAAAGAAGAACAGAGAAAGAGAAAGCTATGAAGGCTTCTGCCGCACTGACTTCCTCATGTCAAATAAAGCCTCATAGGCGAGTGGTAAAAATGAGGCCACATTCCCAGGCTTCTGAATTAAGCAAAGCACTTCCCTGCACACATGGTTAGGCATATGTGCCTCCCTCACCCCACCCTCCTCCACACAAATCCTATATTATACAATTTGAGTGTTTCCCCTCAGAGATCAGTTATTTTCAGAAATGAGTCCTCAAACTGATCACGACCAGAAAATACTAAGCGCATACATTAGGGGTCGAGACATATTAGAAACAGAAGTTTCATATTTCTGTGAGGTTTGGCAGATTAAAGATTAGCTCACTGGCTGTATTTAGTGTTTCCTTGGCAGGGATGCGAGTGGGTTTTGGTGGGGTGCATGAGGCGTCCTCTTTGGGTAGCACCCGGGGGGGGGCAGGGCTTCTGTTATCATGGCAATTAGCTTTTGTATCTGGGGTAATTGTTTCATCCTGCTGGTTCACAGTGGAAGGCACCCGAACGGATCTGAACAACTGATGAGTCATTGAGCACGACCCTGCACGGCCGGCTCATGACCGTGGATCGGCTTGTTAGGCCTTTGTTTCAGATGTCAAAAACACTATCAAAGGACACTAAAGCATCACAGAAATAGACCGTCAGCAGAGATCTATTGATACAAATGCATGACAAATCTATGACAGGATAAGAGGTTAGTGAAGGTTAGTTTGAAGGTTAGTTTTCCCTTTACATTTTGATGAAATAACATTGCACTGCAAGAGATTTCCATGTTCAATTGCAAAAAAAATCTGCACTAAACTGTTATTTTACAGTGTTCATACTGCAATCGGTGTCTTACTGTCAAAAATGTTCATGTTTAGAATATAAGCTTTACAGCATAATATTTTTATTTAACTGTCACCATTGTAACCTATATAACCAGGTTATAACTATAAAATATGACTGCATGTCTTCACCATTTAGTTTCTTGCAGCAGAGTACCATTTTCCTCTCAGTGCTCCTACTCCCTTGTACTGCTCATCGTAACAACTACTCTAAGTTGAACTCTGGTTCACGGTGGCCCATTTTTAGCTAAACTATAACACTATTTTTAGGCACGCAATCAGTGGGAACCACATCACACGTCCACAACAATCGCAGCAAAATGACTGAAGTAACCATGACAACACTTCTGAATTAATGACTAGTGTTTAAACATTTCCATCCAATTAGTCCTGTTGTTGGCAGAGAAAAAATAAAACAGTAATCTACTATAAAAATGTGCAGCTCCTTACTGTATATTTTCACATATGAACCAGAGTTCATATTTCATATTTATTTCAAGCACATACCCCTTTAGTCAACTTCCTCGTCGTCATTGGCTTCCACTCACGAACAGACGGTTTAAACAGTGGCTGGGCGGGCTACAGAGCAACATGCTTGACTAGACAAAATTATGAATATCAGCTCTCACTGACATCATAAAGATGAAAGAGGAGAAAAACTTGTGTCTTTCAGCCTTCTGAAGCCTGGGGTTATGTACAGTAGAGGATTAGAGGATACATTTGAAACTTTGGCCATGCTTACTAATAAGATGAACCCTTATGTAAAATGAATTAACTATAAAGAGAAGCAGGGAGACCAAAAAAAGACACATGCCATGTTATCATACTCGAGACCTTTTTCAGCACCTCTGCTTTCCCCCAGCCTTTCATGTCACCATAAATCTCAATTAATTACTCTGTCAAGTGTCACATCAGTTATCATTTGCTGCAACTTGGAGGTGCCACAAATACAGCTTAATCTATCCAACTAATGAGTTTTATTTCATGCTAATTAAGTAGCCTAAAAAAACCAACCCCCCCCATATATCCCGCACAACGAAAGCCAGCTGAGAGAGAATTCAGCACCCAGAGAGGCTTCCAGTGCAGCAGAAGTGATAATTACACAGCTTTATGCATCCCTTATTGGTGCTGTAGCTAATAAAGAAATACAGTCAGTGTCAGGGAGATGTTTGGGAAATAAACATTAGTAGCCTCAAGTGAGAAACGTTTTAATTCCTGGAGAGGAATCTGCTCTCATATTGGAAATTTGGCTGTAGGGAAGCTCAAGAAGTCAAACAACCAACAGTTCAACCACTGTAGTAAAAGTTTCCATTGAAACATTATTGATTGTAACTATAAGGAGAGACATAACCCACTAACACCATGCACAGTAGCCAGAAATCCACCTCCGTTCTTAGTGTCTTCTCGTTAAGGGTGAGGCAGTCAGTCTTCTGATGTGATGTGAGGTGCTGCCCCTTTTTCTCCAAACAGGAAGAGAAATACATAATTATACACCCACACACAGTATATTATGGTAACCATAGTGTACATACACCATTACACAGTAACAGATATTTTTAGTGGAGGGCCAGTTTAAGGCAACAGAAACAGGGACGGAGAGACTGGTCGTAAACTAAGGATCCAGTTTGGTGTTATTATTATGCTCACCATGAGGATTATAGCCCCCGTGGCTTTAGAGTAGAGCAAAGCCATACATTTAGAGAAGGGATGCCTCTGTGTGTGTGTGTCTGTGTGTTTAAGTGGGTGAAGGGGTCTGGCTGACAGAGGGAAGAGGTCTGTCTGGATTAGAGGCAGAGCATAGCAGGCAGATCATTACCTCACTGCAGTCTTAAATCTAAATTAACCCGGACTTAACTCTCGTGCAAGACCTCTAATCTGCTCCGTGGGGGAAAGTAGTGTTCACAGGGACAGGCAGGGAAGGAGGCCCGGGGAACTAAAAACAGCACCAGCTCACTGTGGCTCACACACAGTGTGAAGCTGGGTCACTGGTAACCAGACAAGCTATATGCACTTAGTCTGTTTAAAGGACGCAGTGAGATACGAGGCAGAGGCCAGATTGCAGGGGTTGTAGTAACTGCTGCATGTAACCTAACACTGCTACTAAACTATATGGAGCACAGTCATTAAAAATAAATAAGTGTGACACACACTCACAGAGTTATAATTACAGACTTTTTGCTGTCTGCACGGCCCCCTGACTCTTAAAGGGGCCGTTTCTGCTTTTCTTTAATGTCTGTCACAGATTTACTCTTTTAATAATGAAAGCTTATATCAAATATGGACAGAGTTTTTCAAAAAATGAGGGTGAGTGTACAAGTAATCCCTGTGAGTATAAAGCTCAGGCTTTAGCCTGCTCTAAACACTCTGTTTCCGACATTTTTTTCCACGCTTTTCTCTGTATGATGTCAGGGAGAGCAGATATCCTTAATATGTGAGCCCTGGAGCCCCGCCCACATGCTCTTTAGCTCTTTAAATCTCCTTTTTACAAAGGGGTGACCAATCGGAAAAAGTGTGGTTTAAAGGGAAAGGAGCTAATCAGGCTTTTTACAGACAGCTGCACCAAGAAAAAGATTTTTTGTACCTGTGAAAACACGTAAAGTACTTTCCCTGAGTTCAAGAGTAAAAATATGGAGTTGGAAATTTGAAAAACATTTTAAAAAAATGTAACATATGATTAATTCCACAGCAGAGGTGCACTTATTCCAGCGTACCCAAACCTTTCTTTCTGTCACATGAGCAGTGGTGTCTCGGTAGGTCGGAGACAACAAAGCTCCCTGTGTGCAGTAAACAGTCTCCACTGCAATATGCAGCTAATATGCATCTGCATACACGCTACAGCCTGTTATATTACCCTGTGTGAATGAACATTAAAAATCTTTATATGAAGGAAATTATTATCAAGCATTACAGAATAGGCCTTCATATTCACAAGTAAGACCAGAATAAAGAGGATTCAAAAGACTTTCGAGCATCACAGTCCCGCTAAGTAGACAGCTAAGACTATTTTACAGCAACGGCACGCGGTCGATTCACAAAATCTATAGGCTTTCACATCCAAGATCCATCATGTTGTCCATATTGTGCCTCACAGGGCATTTATCTCACCCCTGCCCCACTGATATATGAATACTTTGCAATATTGCAAAATGCAACTAAGCCTAAATGAGACAGAGCAGAGTGATGTGGTCTTAATGGCATTAATGCAAAATGCATTATTGTGCTTATGTTCTTAGCCAAATGCCCCAGTTGTTCTGTGGAAAAGGTTCAGTCCGTATCAGTGCCGCAATACTTTAAATTCTAACACACTGCATTTGCAGCGGATGTTGTTTGAATCCTTCTGCAGCACAATCCTTTTCATTGAGAGCCATATAAAACATACACAACCATCAGTCAGACCCATGTTTGCTTATTACACTTGATATCTACTTGTTGTATATTTTGTGTACTTGGTGTCCTTGGTCAGTCTGTGTTTCTGCATAGATTTTTTTAATCCTTTATCACTGCCACTTCTGTCCAAGTTCATTCAGCTTTAGGTTTATATGGATATCCTCTCTACAGGTCATACACATAAAATTATTTTAAAGTACTTGAGGAGTCATTTAATTATAAGGAAAAAATAGAAACAGATACACAATTATTTCTTATCTTAAAATATAGATTTTCAGGCGCTGGGTTAGCTGGCTTAGGTAGGTGGCACAGGCCACTGTGGCATATGAGTTTGATTCTACCCTGGGCATTTTTCCTCCACGTTGTTTCCCCCTCCTTTTCTATCTGCTTCAATGTCCCAACCACCAATAAAAGCTAAAATACCCCAAAATAAATCTTAAATTAAAAGCAGACGAAAGACGAAACGTCAATAATGACGATGTCTGTCAAAAATAAGGGGCCATAAATCTACCACGAGGATACGCGGTCACCTGAGAGCAGTTTGGAGTCGGGGGATGATAGTTTAGAGTGAATATGAAACAGCATTTTTGTATGAAATCCCCGTTCTTAATTAAAAATATAATATTGCTCATAAATACATTATGCATTTTCAGTGTTGAGAGTTGCAGCAGACAAAACAGGAGTTGCATGTATTAGAAGGGAGGTCAGTTTTAAGCTGCACATCTCGTCATAAAATCCTCATTGTCCTTTATTTTTACACCCCCACCCTCCCCCCCTTCAGTTCTCCCTCTCCCTCGTGATAACAAGGCAGCCAGCAGAGCTGTTTGATCCTACCGCTCTCACTTGGGACATCAGCAGCGACCAAATCTCCCTCTCCTCTTTTTTTTCCATGTCTTCCCTCAATCTTTCATCGTCCAGGAGAAAACAGAGAGAGAGGAGAGAGGGGGAAGGAGAAGTGCACTGGCCTGAAAGGCTGCCTTTCTAGCTGGAAGCTACGCAGTCTTTAACACGTGTGTGAATTAAACATGTATAGAGCCCTTACGGAGCTCTGCTATTCAGAGATGCTCTGTGCGAAGCTGCAGCGTGTTTAGAATAAAGAAGATGCTCAGCGTAGCATCACGCGCGCACGCTGAACCGCATCTTTCTGGCAGCATCTCTGGCTTTAATGGGAAAGCTGCAATCAGGTGAACAGTCATCAAAAAACATCAGAGTCAAAACTTCGGACACCTTTGTGCACTTTGAAGATAAAATCAGAGAGCTGATTCATTCCACCTTTGTGGCAAAGATAAAATTCTCCATGCACACAATAACTAATCCAGCACAACCTCCATTCTGTGTCAGTTTGCTGAGGCCAGATTAAGATGAAAGATTAGTATTTCGGCTCTGATTAAAATACAGCAGGGAAAGATTTGTCCGTCCACGCTGCTGGAATTTTACAGCACTTTCTTTGTGGACGATAATCAAACCTCATCGACTAAACAATCAGACATCAGACTTTTTTTACTCATCCCAAACTGTGTATTTATCTCATCTTTGACATCCTTCCTACATCTTCCTTCCTATCTTCATCCTGCATCATCACTGACTTACTTACTGGAAGTAGAAACGATCAGACAGACGTCACATAAAGTGTCAGCACAAACCTGGCAGCGATGTGGCTGTAAAACAATCCCGAGTCACTGACACTCTGAGGAAGGCAGTAACGCAGCGCTTGCAACCGGTGTATGTCCATGCTGGTCAACAGGAAAACAAAACAAAGCAGCAGCAGCAGCAGCGTCACTCTATAACACAAACTCCCTCCTGTGCTGCTGCTGCGTTACATTTAAACTCTAACTTATTAAAAGCGGTTTAATCCTCTCCTGAAAGCCTGCGACAAATTACACACAAGAGCACCAGCTGCACGAGTAGCTAAAATCATCCACTTAGAAGCGAAAATGAGATTTAGAACGTTCCCGTGGTTACGAGTTCTCGCAGTGCTGCATTCACATCCAGACGGATGGCCCCTTCATCCAGGAACAAAGGAGATGACTGACAGACAGACTGGCAGAGATGAAGTCACTGACCAACACGCGATTGTGAGTGTGCGATTGTCACTGAACCTCTGCGTTATTGTTGTACTGAAAACCCAAGGGAGATTACCTCATATCCGTCTCAACCAGCACCACCCCCCCTCCCCTCCCAAATCCAAACACACGCTACAGTTTACTGACTGTGTGTGTGTGTGTGTGTGGGGGGGGGGTCCTGCTGTTATCTCCACCCGCCCCTCCTCCTGACTCCAGCCTGCTGTTGCCATAGCCACCCAAATAAGCCGAGCCCGAATTAACAACGAGTGGTCTATACTGCGGTCAGCTACTATTGACTGGGATGTCCTCCACCTCTGAGGACAGATGCAGTGGGTGAACACTCGCGCGGCATGCACATTAACTGGAGGAGGTGTGTGCATGTGTGTGCGTGCATGCGTGTGTATGTGCTAAATGTCCATTAAAAGCTATTGAATAACTCACAAGCTAACACTCAATGTGGTTTAGATTCCCTGGGTAAGACAGCAAAGGGAGGTGGGGGCATTTTGGAAGGCATCGGTGTTATTGTTGAGCGGCGCGGCAGCATTCGATCCAGATGTAATAAAACCAGAGGTAGAGAACGTTCCCGGTTTGATTCTGGCAGAGAACCCTGTCCACTCTGTGCTGTCCTGCGGGCTACAAATAAACGATCTC
>VOQK01021879.1:35675-52199 GCA_015052645.1 Benitochromis conjunctus
TTTTTTTTTTTTTTTTTAAAGTAAAATATGTTTTTTTTTTTTTTTTACAACTAAGTGATTTCTTTTTCCACTCAACAGTTCCTGTGAGTGGAATTTTCCCTTGTCAAAATGTTCAATAAAAAAAGACCAGCATGTCAAAGAAAGAATTTAACAACAAAAAGATAACAGTGAAAAATATAAGACAAAGCATCATTTGTATTTCATCATTTACTTCCAGAGAGATTTTAATGTTCAATGGTATTTTGCAGCCCAAAATGTTAAGTGGTAAGACAAATAAATGTTACATTCACTCTGTAGAGTGGCAGCTTTAAATCACTGTTGTTAAAAGACGTCTGAAATTTTCCTGATAAAAGGACATAAACCGATAAAACAATCAGCCAGCCTTCAGGATTTTTAAACCACCTCAGTGTGCCTCATAACAGCAGCAGCTATGTTCACACTAAAATCAGCTAAATCCCAACCAAATATCACGTAAAAAAAAAGTCCCATTTATTCATGCACGTGTGCTCATTTGACTTTTTTGTTACCATAAGGAGTGTGACATGCTACACGTCGTACCACTGATCGGATGGCAGACAGCTTTAAAGCCTGAGAGCAGACGTTGGTTTATGAAAAGCTCCAGTAAGTGCTAAATGTTAATTAGCTTAATAGACCTGCTGTATTTAAAAAAAATCAGGCAGAAGCAGTGCATTATAAAAACAAAACCCACCTTGACAGTTCTGTTAAATATCTTGCCAGTGACTGACGGTGCACAACTGAGAAGCACATCAGACAGTTACAGTGTAATGGTCTTATTCTTCCCCTTCATAAACTGATGTAGGTACAATAAAAAGTGGAAAGACACAGATTGGAAAGGGCTTCACATCACTGAAAACCTCAGCATACGCTTGATTTTGATTCTCCTTGCACTCCAGGCAAAAGTCAGAGAAACCAAGCAAACCAAAATGGTGTGTATTTCACCCACAGCTTCCTCAGATCAGTTTCAAGCTTTTTAGTACATCTACCGATCTAAACAGAGATTTATTGCTGAAAAAAGGGTGAAATGAAATCAAACTGGCAGTGAAGGATTTTACGCACAATCAATAAATAATAGGAAATGGGTCCTGTATAAAGAGCTGGAAGCACAAACAATTTGAATATGTTCAAATAAATTTCTTATTAGATCCTTATGGTTTCAAATAGTGGGTAACAACGTCCTCACTTACAGTACCCTCCTCACTCCCACATAACCAACAAAGCAAACAAATCAATAATGGCTGAACAAAAGTTGGATCTATTATTAACCGTTAATGAGACCTCTGGATATCTTAGTGAGACCTTTTTTCAGAGACTCTTTCTGATATGACAGTGTTAACAAAAGGGGGAAGGGCCTTGCTTTACTAGTGCTTTCCTGAGTTGTTAAATACAAAATAAAAGTTTAACAATTAGAAAAAAATCACACTGTATTTCTTTCTGTGCACAGTTTTTGTTGCAGTGTTCTCGGATCTCCAGCTCAGTCTGGAGGGGCTCTGAAAGGCAGCACAACAAACCTCTTCAGTCCATTATCTGGTGGAAGGAGTGTGTACTACACAAGGACAGTGAAAACCAAAGTGTAAAAATGCAGTCATCGGGTCAGACGGGGCCTTTGGTTTTCGCATTGATCCGTTTGATTTGTTTTGTGTCATGTCGCTGTGTGCAAGGCTACAGTACGCGAGTGGGAGATTTCTTTTTTTACATGTAGTGTGGAGACAGAAAAAGGGGGAAATAAGAGGATTTTTGTATTTCAAGCAGGCGCATGTTAGACGCCCGACAGTTTGACGCAGTTAGGATCTGTGTGCGGATCGGGGAAAGGAAAGATCAGGTCAAAAAGTTTCTCTTCAGTCAAACCACTTCAGTTCATTCAGATCCCCCCTCTGAGTTCATTCAGTTTGGTTTGGTTCAGTTTAGTGCAGTTTGGTTCACTTTGCTTCAGCCGCAGCAGCGAGAAGCTGGACAGTATCGCTCAGACTATCCTCCACTGCATCACGCTCATGTCCTTCCCACCTGTCGACACCAGGTAGCTGTCATCGTACAGGAAGGTTACATTGGTCACGTGACTGCTGTGGCCACCGTAAACATGGCTGGGAGCCTGGAAAGAAACAAAAACAACACTGTTTTTTGATACTGAGCTGAATCTCCTGCTTAACATCACTGTGAGCAGTATCTCACCCTGAACTGTGAGCAGGGGTATGAGAAGAGATGGACCTTCCCAAAGTCATCTCCGGTAACCAGGAGGCTCTTATCGTTGGACCTGCACACGGCGTTGATGTCGGTACCGTCTGAGCCGTCAGGCCACAGCCCTGGGGAAGCAGAGGCCGGCCGGCGGAAACTTCTACTGAATGCACATTTAAACACCAACATGCACGTAAAGAGGGAGAGCAAAGGATCCGCCACTTACCAAAGACCTGGAAGCCCAGAGTGCAGGTGTGTGTAGCCCACTCAATATCTCTGGTGGTCTCCACGCTGACCACCTGTTTACACACTGATGGGATCCCTGAGGAAACAAACACAAAGCAAATACAAAAGAGGTCTTAGCATAGCTTAGAATGGGTACTGTGGTCAGGATGTAAATACTTCACATCTCCCTAGATTGACTAGCACAAAGATATATGTGATATTGTTTCTAACTACACCCAGCGCCCAACGGACCACTGTGAGGAGCTCAGAAACATGCAGCTCAAACATAAAAGTCCTTGATAGAAAATACTTGCTCTTATTATTCACACTACATAGCTGGCTGTCAGTTGGACATGTTTTTAAATAGGATTTCAACACCTGATTCAACTCCAAATGACTGTGACTGAAAAATTAACACTCAACATCTTACAGAGCAGAAAACTAACAAAGATTGCTCCAGTGCACAACCAACTTTGTGCTCCGCTGCTACCTCAGAGCTAGTTTTGAACACAGTTTTGCACGGAGTCAGCGCAAAGTAACTAGTTTAATGAATGCATGAAAGGGGAAAAAAAATCATTTTAGGCCTACTCTACAAGATTTTGTGGCATTTTAAAGCATTATTTCTATTCTAAAGGAAAACCTGAGGATAAGTGACTTACAGAACAGTATCTCATAGTCGCCTGAATTTGATACCAGGTACTGAGAGTCCACAGACCAGTCCAGATGAGTGATGAAACTGGAGTGACCCTGGGATAAGTTAGAAAAGCTTATAAATGAATCTCAGACACACACAGCACACACTTCACAGTATTTTCAGAGTGGAGTCAGTATGGGTATCCAAGAACTATAAATAATCCTAGAAATGTTGATGCGTAGACTCAGCAGGGTATGACTCTGGGGGTTGTTATTTATTACTTTGCTGGTTCTCTGTAAACACACAGTGACCCAGTAAGCACTGAAATGCAGAACTGAGTATGGAGCTAAAGATAAAGGTGGAGCAGAAAGGAACTTGAAATAAAGGATGAGGGGGATTATAAATACAGGTGCTCACCGAGCACTTCCCCACTCGACTGTACTTCCTCCCATTTTCTGCCACAGCGTAGATATAGATGTAGTTGTCGTGGGATCCAATGGCCAGGAAGTTACCATCTACATAAGATGAAGAAAAAGGGAACGTTAGAGGTCATAAAATGAAATATAAATTTTAAAAAAATGTTTGCAGATGTCAAATAAATAACTAGACTTGTTGTAGCTGGATATCCACTGTGAGGAGGGAGGCGATACATTAATGCTGCAGGTATAGCACATGTTCATTACCTAATATATAAAAATATGGATCAACCCATCCTCACACTCTTACCAGAATATCAGATATTTGCAGAATTAATTTAAAACTAAATAATTGAATGTAAATTTTTTTAATGTATATATTTTTAAATTAGTAAATAAAAAGTAAAAATAAATAATAATAAAAACAGAAGCATTAATTAATCAGGTTTCCTACTGTTTTAAAAGTCTACATTTGTACATATTAATTTTTGGTTATTATAATAATTTTGCTTTATTTGGTCATTCATATACACTCACTGATCACTTCATTAGGTACACCTGTCCAACTGCTCGTTAACACAAACGTCTAATTAGCCAATCACATGGTAGAATCTCAGTCATTTCGGCATGTACGCATGGCCAAGACTGCTGAAGTTCAATCTGAGCATCAGAATGTGGAAGAAAGGGGATTTAAGTGACTTTGAAAGTGGCGTGGCTGTTGGTGCCAGGCAGGCTAGTCTGAGTGTTTCAGAAACTGCTGACGTGGGATTTTCCCACACAAACATCTCTGGGGTTTACAGAGAATGCTCGGAAAAGGAGAAAATATCCCGTGAGCAGTCAGTTCTCTGGGTCAAAGTGCATTTTTGATGCCAGAGTTCAGAATAATGGCCAGACTGCTTTAAGCTGATAGGAAGTCAACAGTAAGTCACAATAACCAGGATATCAAGAGCATCTCTGAATACACAGCATGTCAAACCTGGGCTGCTACAGTACCAGCAGACTTTCACATAAACAACACCAATGCACAGATTCACCCTGTCTTGTATTTTTGGTTCAGGCTGATTCTGGTGTAATGGTACAGGGGGTATTTTCTTGGCGTCCTTTAGTACCAACTGGTCAACTCCACAAATGACCATGTCCATCCCTTTATGACCGCAGTGTACCCATCTTCTGATAGCTGCAAGACAATGTGCCACGCCACAACACTCAAACCGGCTTTGAGTTCACTGTATTCAAATGGCCTCCACAGTCACCAGCTCTGAATCCAGTAGAGCACCTTTGGGATGTTGAAACACGAGATTCGCTATCATGTCGATATGTTTCCAGCTCCTTATTGATTCGAATTAAGCCTGTTCTGGAGGCAAAATTGGGTCAAAGACAGCCAGCAAGGTGTACCTAATAAAGTGGCTAATGACCATATGACTTGTCTTGGTTTTGATTTTGGTTTTAGCTCTCTTCAGCCAACAACATAAAACTATAACACATACAAGTCTTCTGTGTAGTCTTCTTAATTTCCCTAACATGAATACACAAACAAGAGAATGACACTGTCAGCATTTACCAACATACCTGGCCCATAGCGCATAACCGACAGCTGCTCATTCCCATCTGTGTGCACTGTGACTAAATCCTTAGAGTCTGTGTCCAGCACCAGCCATCTGCAGGATCGATGACCGAACCAATAAAAATCTTATAAATACTTCTTTTTAGCTGTAAAGTAAAGGCTGTATATCTTAACTAAGTGCATTGGCACTAAATGCATTTCGGTGATGGTGTCTATACCTGCCCGTCTGGGTTCCTACTGCAACCACAGCTCCAGAAGGATGGAAACCTGCTGACTGTGCAGCATCCTGTGAGATCAAGAAAGAATATGATATTTAAAGTCTACCCATTCACTCATTTTTGATTGTTGTTACCTTACTATGCAGATTCATTTGTGTGCAGCTTTTACATTTATCTCCTGATGCGTTTGGTACATATGATCATGATTTTGTGACCTCTAGTTTTGTAGTCTACAGTGCACAGACATTGAAAATGATGATTTCAGTCATGTAGAAGATATAAAGAATCATGGTAATCAGAATCAGGTAAGCACTTCACATCTCACTAGTATGACTGGTATCACACACATAAAATGAGTTCTTTAGCAACAGAGAGAAAAAAAAAAGATGCAGTAGAAAAAGAAGATTTATTTTTTACTGAATTCTTAACAAGGAAATAATTCTTATGAATACAAATTACTGTTCAAGGCAGAGTATGTGTTATAGAATGTATTTGGAGGGAATCTTTAATGTGATCAATAATTCAAATGTTCTAAATTCATGTAAAGTATAAATAATGTTATGGTGAAAGCTTTGCTGTAAATGTGTACGTGCACTTTTGGTACTTGATGTCCTGTTTATTCTAATAGACATAAAAATGATCTTCATATGTTTGCTGTGTAATTCCAGCAACTGACCCTAGGGGCCAGTGTTGCCTAAACTTACTTCCAGGCTCTTGGACCAGATGAGCTGATGGGAGCTTGAGTCCCACAGACAGACCTGCCTGTCATACCCACAGGTCAGAAACTGAGGTTTCCAGGGATGGATGGCTAAACCCCACAACTCATCAGTGTGACCCTGCAGAAAAGAAGACAATTTTCTTCCTCACCTGGTACACTTGTTACCAGAGTTGATCGATTTCTGTAAAAACAAAGCTGATAAAACTAATCAGCAAACTACTGTTATGGGGTTGTGCAAAGCATTTGAACACATCCCGTTTGTAACTTAATCAAACACATTTGTTTATTCATTTAAATTAGATTTTCATCTGCATGAACTAGAAGCTTAACCCTTTGAGATGAGCTAGTAGTAGGTTCTAAAGTAAGGAAGAAAGAAGCAACCCTCCTATTGGACAGCCAATGTAGGGATAAACCACTGCTGCATGTACCTGTGTAATGGGCATGAACTCTCCATCCAAACTGCCTTGCAAAACAAAGTTCTTTGTGGTCCCGATGAGCACAGTCTCCCCTCTGCTCTCTGCTATAGTCCGGATGGGACCAAACAACTCAGGCACCTGTAGAGAAAAAGCAGCGATCATACACAGCGCTGCTTTACCTGTAACCTAACAGCTGCCTCAGGCAAGATCAGCTAATTTAGAATAATAATACAGTCAATGTGAACCACGAATCTCTTTGCTATAAATGCCTGTGAATCTCTTTGAAAGTACAAATCCATCTTATCCTCTGTAATATTTATGATACGATGCAGTATTCAGAATGCATAGTCAGCTGCCTCAGGCATGCATGCAAATTCTGGCTAATATACCAGACTGAGGCCTAGTAGGAGGAAGGGGCTTCATATTCAGCTTAACATTTTATTAATACATCTTAACAGTGTGCGCTTCTGGTGCATCATTAAAATGCTATAGAGCTCCGCAGCTAAGCATTAAAAACCCAAGCATTCTGTCAGATTTTTAACAGCATGACTAATGTACCTCATCTGTAAAATTATGTGTAATTTATAAACTTTGTATTTGTCTCGGAGCGTTTTTTTTGTTGTTGCTTTCTCACCTCCACCATTTGTGTCTGCTGGTAGCTGCTGTCCCAAGAAATGAGCCTGCGGTCTTTCCCCCCAGACACCAGAGTGCCGCTCCTCAGCATGCACAGAGCAAAGATGCTGCCTTCGTGAGCTCCTTGGATGACGTGGCTGATGCGATTAGTGCCTGCACAATGAAAATGGGACAGAGAAGGGCGTAAAGGTCGACTGTTCGCGAAGGGCAGATTAACCGACAGAGACAGACGGTGTGATGAGGGAATAAAATTGTAAGATTGCACATCTCCTGCACCTTGTTTTTTCTTAAAATAAAACAGTTCGTATCGAGACACATGTTTGACTCCTAGTCTCCTGATTCCACCACCACAGTGACGCATCTTTGAGCTTATAACCACAAAATCTTTTGCAGACAGAATCATCATTAGTTTTTTCTTTTTGGTTGTGCTTCTGACGCACACTTCTTCTGTGAGTCAGGTGAAAGCACACGGCTCTTTCTATTTTTGACCACACCCCTATTTTCAGCTGTGGTACGCTCTCTTTCTCTGCAGACCCACTCAGTGCGTACACCCTACACACAGGATCCTTTTCACAGATGAACGTGAAACAGTCGAGTACCTTTTCCCCACACCAGGATGTTCCCGCTCGAGTCTCCGGTGATAGCGTCTCCATTTTCCGCGAAGGTCACGCACAGCACAAACTTGGGCTTCTCTTGTTTCTGCAGTAAACACAAGAACATACACAGACTGAATTTTGCTCAGCTACCACCAAATTTCTATACACAGTAAGGCAACAATTCATGACATTACATGCTGTCATGACTGCATATGTGAATATGCTTCCTAACATATGAGGAACAATCCTACCTCAAACAGTCCCTGCTTCTTGACCAGCATGCCTTTCTCCAGGTTCCAGAAATAGAGATGGGACTTGCCACACGTCACCACGATGTTGCTGTCTGTCGGGTGAAAGTCTGCAGCAAACACCGACTCGTTGGAGCACTGAGCCGAAAAACGCGGAAACAAAAAACAATGAAGCTCAGCAGAAACATTAAACACTGAGCATATTAAAGCAATGACACCCAAACACAAACAAATCACACGATACATGTGCAGATACCTTAACTTCAGCCAGTCTGTCCTCTCTCTGCCAGTCCCACACAGACAGAACGTGGTCATTGGAGTCGTCGACAACACAAAGTGTGTTTCCTCCATTCTGACATTAAAAATGTTTTTTAAAATAAAGAGGTTAATTTTTTTCTGCAGAGAATTGGAACTGCCAAAATAAAAAAAAAATGAATAAAGAAATAAATGGACTCAATAAATAAATAATCAATTCATTAAGTGTAATGAAAACATATTAAAAATAAATGTAGGCAATGAATAATTGAAAACTAAATTACTGACAGTATTAATTCTTACTAGATTAGCTGAGTGCTTGAACTATATATTGTGAGCTTGGCATTGATAAACCAACAGAGGTGAAGTTAACCTCTGACCACCTGTGAATATCAGCGCCTGTCTTTGCAGTAGAAACTAAGAAGGAATGAATTCATAAAATAGAACAGCAAACTTAATGGGAAAACAAGGTTAATTAAAAAAAAGACAAATTTAAACAAAATATTAACTTATGTCACAATTTATACATCAGTAAGTTTATTTCTGTCTTCATTTTTCACGCAGTTTGTGACATTTTAATTAATTTATGAAGTCACTAATTTACTTATTTAAGTGTGTCAGAGGGGGTTTCCTCACCGACTTGGAGAAAGCCAGGCAGACGAGCGCTCTGTCAAAGAAGCCGGTGCCCAGAACATGGAGGGTGTTGAGGCTGACGGAGTCCCACACACGAACGTGAGGAGCCAGCTGCTGCCAGACAAGGATGACACACAACCATCGGCATGATCATTTTGATGTGATGTACGGCTTGAAGAAGCAAATTCACTGAGAAAATACACTCACTGGCCACTTCATTAGATATAGCTCAGCTGCTTATTATTATACAAGTATCTAATCAGCCAGGGTTAGACTAGTGTCTTAAACACGGCAATGAGCTCTGTGTTCTCAAATGCCCTCCACAGCCACTAGATCTCAGTCCTATAGTGCACCTATGGGTTGTGGTGGAGATTTGTATCATGGTTGTGCTCCAACATTTCTGCAGCATCTGTGTGATGTTATCATATCAACATGAACCAACATCTCTGAGAAATGTTTCCATAAAGAATTAAAGCAGTTTGGAAGGAAAAACCCTCCCACCCTGTAAGAGTAAGGTGTACCTAACAAAGTGACCAGTGAGTGGATGCAGGAACTCTCTACCAGAACTGCCTGAGTGAGGTAAATATGTTTCTTCAAGAAAATAGAAATTACTCCCAAACACAATAAATCAAAATGATAATGGATAACTTGATAAAACATGAGTAGCAGATCGCACTTACTTTTCCGTCTGAGGAGGTTCCCGCCACCTGCCCGGTTGCTATGGTGATTTTATCGGGGTGGACAGCCAGGCTGGTGGAGAGAAAGATGTGAAAAGTAGATGTGAAAAGCGCCTTTTTGACATCAAAGGACCGTTTGAATAAAGATGAGCCATGTGCTCCCAGGACATGAAAGGCTGCTTTTGGGGAGTGAGCTTTTTAAAGATATGAATATGATATTCACTGTAGCTACCACATGCTGTCTGCGTCAAACAGTGGAGGGAAATTAAACATATTAAGATGAATTCCTTTGGGGGCTTTGGCGGTGCAGCAGCACTCGCAGGAAGTTCAAACACTTTGTCTTAAAAGGAGCAAGAATCTCTCTGTGATTCATCCTCTGATCTGTAATCCAAACTGGTGATTAATAAGCTGAACTTTTATTAACCTCAGAGTGTGATAACATAATCATGGCAGTGACTGCTCAAGGTTACTCTCACTGCACTCCGAGCTTTCCTACAAATATACTTTCAGTATTGTGCCCGAATGCGTGCGTGCAACACTTGAGTGCACCTGTTACTTCACCCGCTGTAGTTACATGAGTCACTAGTGTATTTGTCAGGAATAGGAGAGGCAAAAAGGGGCAAAGAGATGAGAGCGAGATTAGAGACTTGATCTGGGCTGCTGGCGTCTCTTACCATTTGATGTCATCTGTGTGTCCAGTGTAGTGTCTCTGCAACCGCTCGTCCACGTTAAACAGGACGACCACAGAGGCGATGAAATACACCGTTTCTCCAGTGGGGAGCAAGTAAAGGTTGGAGCGACAGTCTCGACCACGATAACCATAGCTGAACAAGAAAACGGTCAAGGAATGAAAGAAAAACACAACCCTACATAGGTCTATAACACACGTTTTGCTCTGTTTTATTTTAAATCACAAACAGCTATGTGCTTCCATTTGTGTAGCATTCATAAATATAAAATGTGTGGATCAAAATTGAGATAAGGAGTAGCAAAATAATAGACTACAAAAGTAGCTTTGCATGATTCATTGTGCAAAGGAATCCTTTTTCTTCTTCTTCCTTTTCATTTCATCCACTGAGTGAGCTAATCTAGCCTTTCTTCTGATTGGCTGCCACTTGCAAACAGAAGACTTGAAGGGGCTTGTGTGACTAAGATGACTACATTAAAAGATTCCAGTCTGTTTGGCGTCATGGAGATCCAAGAAAAACGATCTGAAACCAAGTGTTTAAAGCATTACATGCTGCTCTACTATTATTATAATTATGAAATGACATGTGTTTAATGTGGGCATTCTTCACTGCAAATGAAAACAAGCAAAAGCAAAATAGATCCATTTTAAAATGGATAATTCATCATATCCAAAATGCACAGGCCACATTTCTGTTTCTATCGGTGTGTTTGTTGTTTGTGCTTTCCTTCTCAGATTTGATCACTTTCTGTTTTGCCTCTGGGTTCCCAACAGAGTTAACAACCAACTACATTCACTCCTTCATCAACGAACAAAAGAAGCAAAGAAATAAAACCGCAGTGACACAAAGTAAAAATAAAACAGCACAAGAGGAGCTGCTGACTGGCCGTGATTTAGCCTGCTAGCTGTGCGCAGGTTATTACTGACTCTGGCCGCAGAGCGATGAGCCCGTCTCCGACAGCGGCAGCACAATCCGGTGTAAAATGAACATCTGAACAGATTTGCTCCGACAAGCAGGGAACGCAAAAAGATAGGCTCGCACCTTCCTCCTCTGAACTCCCACAACTACATCACAATGTGGATTTCCTCAGATGATTACTTTGAGAAACTTTCCAAATCAGAAAGTGGGATTATACTTGAACTTTTTCTGTGCAAAACATGTCAAAATGCTCTCACACAAACTCCCTGCCTGTGCTATTTTACAAATAGGTTGGAGTAAAAGGATACACCCAGTCCAGCTTGAGTTTGTTGCTGGGTAGCTCTGCTCTCGCCTCCAGGCAGTAGCTGTCCACTTGGTCTTTGGGCATGTACATGGTGACGGGGCGACCTTTCAAATACATTTTCACATAACCTTCCTCTAGAAAAGGCAACAAGAATAGTCGGTGAGATAATGTTTAGATGCACAAACACAGAACCCATGAATCCTGGGTGGAATTAAGTCACTTACAGTGTCACTTTTTTTAATATATGGCAAAACAGAAGCATACACAGCACTGCAACTTAATACATCCGTGAATGACGAGGGTGAGAATACTGAGTACAAGACAAGACGAGAGGATAATGAAGTGATGTGAGATGATTAAAAAAAAAAGACAGAGCTTGGGAAGACAAACAGCTTTTTAACTGACTTTTATTGGCCATTTCAAAACAATGTTTGACAACAAGCAGCACGAAATAAAACTGCAAACACTTTGTTAAAAATTTTCACAACTCATGAATATTCAGCTCACAGCAGAGATTGACCAACATGAAATGCAGACACAAGTGAAGCAGTGAAAAGAAAAAAACAAAAACAAACACAGATCGAGGTTTAGAAAAAGGAAACACTGAGAAATCCTCTTCATTTTAAAACATGCTAACACTGCAAAATAAACCATGCAGAAAACACCAAGAAAACCTAAATGAACAAAATTAACTTTAATGTTAACAGACCATCAGAAAGGTTGACTAATGGATCAAATTAATGGCTTTAAAGGTTTTTGTATTCATTTTGCTGATCTTTCTCTGATTCTGTCCTTGTGTTGGTTTTAAAGGGAAAGATCAGATTTAAAATTATGAAACTGCCTTCAATATTTTAGCTTGATAATTGAAAATATGCAGTCCTCTCTAGATAAGCTTGCTTATGCTTGGTGAGTTAATAACAAATCTGGAAGTACTGGCTGGGGGATTTAATAGGGCTACGGTAGCTGGGTGTATCAAGGGGAGAGTAGGATGACAGGCTCCCTGACTTTCTCAACTGGATGCTAAAATTCGGGGTCTTTCTGGCTGCTGAAACCTTAGCAGCGTTGCCTTTTTTGGCCATGCTGGCCTTGCTGATTTCTGAGGTTCGTTGTGTGTTGGCGGCTGAACGGGCTGTTACAGCTGAAGCTGAAGGGACGCTGCCTTTCCCAGTCAACTTTGTGGAGCGGCTGAGGTAAATCTGTACTGTGACTATAACGTAGATAAGGAAAAAGAGCAGGGGAATTGTTGATGAAGAGGGGTAATAGAGGTTGTCAGGGCCGGATAGATGAAGAGGGCAAAATAGGGACAAAGCAGGATTAAGAAATGCAATAAGTTAGACACATGAAGTTTTTGGTGGTTGATTTTACATTAAGTATAAGAATTATGAAACTGGTAGGACACAGGGAAACTAAGGAAATTATTCCCAATTTAAGCCAGCAGCATATTGTTGAAGACTGGGATATATTTAGAAATGAAATAATTTAGTATTTGTTGAGTAATGACATGAAATTAGTTGTTTTTTGTTGGTCTCATATAAGATTCCCCCCCGCAGTCATTCAAAACCCGGTTTTGGAACCTGTACATAGACTGTATATAAATGATGGCAGCAGTCATCGTTATCAACTGGTTTGCTTTTTAATGCTTTCAGTTGACAATATTGGTCGTGGCCATCTGGGTTTCTCAGTCAGATTTGTGCCTTGGGTATAATCTCTAGTTTAAAAAACAAAGACACAGCACAATAGCGCGTAGCCATGCCCTAAATAAAAGCATACCCTGCGTTATCATCTATTTTATTCTAAACAGAATCAAAATTTACAAAATGAACACTGTGTTGTACTGAAACAATTTGACACTTGAAACACTTGAAGCATTTCCTGTTGTCACATCTCTAGTGAGCAGTAAGCACATCGCTCGCCCCCTGCTGCCATGTAGAAAGATTTAATGCACTTGTACACTGGCTTTAATTTTCAAATCTGGAGGCTGAACCCACCTTTTATAAACAGTCTATCAGCCTATGGAAGGGGTTGCAAAATAAAGGAAATGGCATTACGAAAAAGACAATGTATTTTATAACTGCTATATTTTATTGGGCTATAATCTCTTAATTACATGAAAAAGCTTTATTGCTAGATTTCCAATTAATCAAATTGGACTGAAAGCCTAACTTCAGTACTATATTTTTCAGGTTTTAGTCTAAATACAGCTATTCAGAAGAACTGAAATGAAAGGTTTAGGGGGTAAACGCCACCTTTTTGGGGGGTTAACTGCTCAAAAACACAAATGCATCCAAGAGGCTACACACACACACAACTTCACTTTAAGAAGTCACCAGCCTGAAATGTTGGAACCAGATGCTTTTAGCGACAAAATGTTCACAATCATCTCATTGTTTGTTTTAAAGATTACATTCCTCTGTAACAAGGCTGGGAAAACACCAATATATCTGTAAAGAAGTGGCTTTCACTTTAGTCAGTTTTGTTCAAACACTCTTCATAAGGGGACAACACACACACACACACACACACACACACACACACACACACACGCACACACACACACACACACACACACACACACACACACACACACACACACTCACACACACACACACAGATGTCAATAGGAACTACCCCAAAATCAGATACTCAGTGTGTTTGTAATGCAAATATTCACTTTGAGGGTGGGGAGGCGATAAGCAGTGGCAAATCTACTTGCTCCGAACTGAAGCGAGGGATCTGAGCACAGAGGATTTAAAGAGTTCGTAGAAAAACTCAAAGCGACTGCGAGGCAGCAAGTGTCAGAAATCTTTGTGTTGTTACTATGGTGACAGAGACTAAATGCCTGTGAGCGAAAGTGAGGCTGTGAGCAAACAGGGACAACTGTGGCAAGGCGACAGCTTCGCCCACAGCTGAATAACAAGTAAACTGCAAACACTGCAATCCCACTCTGACGCAGCACTCGGTGGAGGTTAGGTAGGAGGTGTGGGCATTTTTATGTTAATCCAGTCTCAGAAAGGAATTGAAGGGAAGGCTATGTTCACACACATTTTGTCAACCCACTCCTGCCCCTGTCTGGACAGCTTTCTGCACACTGCAAAAGTTTTAGATACCTAAAAGTTAGAGGTGGAAAAAAATACGAGTTAAAATTTCAGAGTAACATTTTTCATTTTAGAGCAAAAGTGATATGTGTTCAGAGATCAGAACAAATTGTCCACCGTGTCCAGAGAGCTGTGAAAAACCGGGAGCGGATGGGTATAAAGGGACGGGGGGAGTGGCCTACCTTTGCAGTGGGTCACACGTCGCATTCCTTGTAAAGGTCACAGAGAGACACACAAGCACCAGGTGAGGTGTGGCATCGCTTCCTCACTTCCTGGTCTGTCCTAATATGGGTGAACTTCCTGTTTACTGGTTTTAATGAACAGCAGCTTCTCTCCGTAATGTTCTTAATGAATCAGTCTCATCCCTAATGGCTACTTTCCTTAAATGGCCAAAAGAATCAATGCTCGTTTCCTGGTGCTCCACCCTCTTCTCCTACACTGCAAGTGAATAATTAAATTAGACCCCCCCACCACGACTCCCCATCTACTAATCTCATATTCATATAGTTAAAAACAAAGAAAAATATCTATTTTGTTAGGTTAGTTTAATGTGAGGACAAAGACTATTTTTTACCGAAAATCAAATTAATCATTTACGTTCATGTCCTGCAGGCAAGCATGAGATAAAAGCTATGACTGCAATTATCATTCACATTGGTTTATTGTCACACAGTGATAGGTTATGCTTATGAAACCACCCATGATCAATTCCTGCATGAAGTAGCCTAACTCATCAGAGCATGATATAAGTGAGATAAATTACCGTGGCCTTAAACTTCAAAATATTTAAGGCCATTTGTGATATGTGGTGGGTCAGGAAGCTGCACGCTGTTTTATCTTTTCATAACACAGACAGAAACCTGGTAAAGCTTTGTCTCATTCTGTAGCTCGAGGCGGGTAAATATGGAACGAGATGAAACGCGGCAGTGCACTTTAGGCAGAAATCAATAGCATGCTAAATATGGAAATTCTGATCAATACTCATCTAATTTTATATTCAGTCCCATTGTCTTGTTACAATGTGCTTTATGCATTTCATTCAAAGGATACACTGTGTAAGACTTGATTCAAGCATGAGATTGAAGGATTTTCTTGAGGGCAGTTTTTCAGCTGTTAGGTGCTTTTATGTTTTTGACTTTTAACAACTTACAGTAACTCTAAAAGAGGTCAAATGCACTGCAATTTAAGAAGACACCACTAAATGGAAAACCACTGCAAAAGTACACAAAACAACAGAAATGCTGCTAAGCAAAACACCCCCAAAACAAAACCCACAACGGAAGTAAAGAAAACCGAAAACTCTCACAAAACAAAACTGAAGTGTTTTTGGGGGGAAGCATTAACATGACGGAACAGCTGCATAGGTGAAAGAAACCAAAACATGGGAGGTATCGACCTGATACACACTTAAAAGAAGCAGAGGACACTTCAGTGTTGTGAGGGAGAAAAAGATCCAAGGTAGTATTGTGTGGTTTAGTCATGACTCATACAATTTTGTAGAAGCATGTTTGCTTTTAGCCGTTTACTGTTAGCCTGTCACTTCCGCTGCTGTTCCGTCACATTATTGTCCCCCCCAAAAACACGTTTTTTTTTTGTGAGTTTTTTGTAAATACTTTTCTGTTTGAATTAAATTCTGTTTTGTTTTGTGTACTTTTGCAGAATTTTTTTTTAATGGTGTTTTCTTAAGTTACACTACATGTGTACTTTTTCTCATAGCTGCACTAATATTACATATTACATTAGTCAAATTAACCTTGCACACCTTCTGCTATTAAAAACTTTTATATTGTTTTATATCAATCACCTGGCTGCTATTTTAATTAGCTAGAAAGTTACTACAGCAAATTCCAATGCAATTAGCTATAACAGCTTACCCAGGGGCATACCTTATATCTTTATTTGTGGTCTCAAAGAGAAACCCTTGAAAACATTTCTGTAAAATTCAGATTTATTTGGAAAAGCTCCTGGAGGCTTGCTGTTGATATATTTATGCATTCTGAATCGCTTCAACAAAAGCAGAAGTTTATCACCTTATTGGACAATATTAGGATCGGCCTTTTTAACTCCATCTGACAAACTGTTTAGCAGTGCAACC
>VOQK01021879.1:60841-73324 GCA_015052645.1 Benitochromis conjunctus
TACCAGTAAAAAAAAAAAACAAAACAGTCAATTTGAAATTAAATAATTCTTTACTGAAATTTTTATTTTCTGCCAAAATGTATGGCAAACATTTAAACACAAATAACACAAAAGATTGTGCGACTGTAGGACTGTCAAACTCCTTTTCCATATATATATTTCTGTACATTGTTACTCGTATATACAAACTTCAGTTGCTTATGTATATAAGACCACTTTGTGTCCCCCCTTCTATACTTATGTTCCCCTTGCTATAAGAGCTGTGTAACACCCAAATTTCTCATTCGTGGGATAATAAAGGTTTATTCTATTTTATTATTCTATTCTATTCTTACAATTATACATCATAAGAATTCATAAATGTATAATCCCATAAGATCCAATGAAGTCGCGGTAATCTAACTGTCAAAACATGCCGGAAAGGCAATTTCACTGATTTGTTTACAAGTGGGAAAATACCATTAGTGATCAGAATTCCCCATTAGCTGGTTATGAATCGTTTCGGTCAAGAGGACTCTCGATTAGACAAGATGATGAACTGGCGCATTAGGCAGATGGGGCACGTGAAGCTTGTAGCATAAAATGGAAATCTGCATACGTTCAGAATGGCTGAATCAAGCAATTACAGTCTACACAAACACGGACTACAGCTGTGCACACAGCTACGCCCAAAAGCATTACTGCTGACTTGAGATTTCACTGAAACATTGCAATAATAATGCTAACTGTGTTTTGAGACTGGACTCACTAACATAAGTATAGTGCTTAAAAACATGTATTAGACCTTCTGTCAAAAAAAAAACCCAAGAACACAGAAATATTTTAGAAATCTGTCAAAAACTTGTTTAAAAGTAAAAACTACTGACTCCACCTTTTCATACCCAGACCTGAGCTGCTACACTGGACTTCTCTGACAAGTCAGGAATTGATCAAGTAGAACATCCGGCCTGTCCGTCCATTCTCTTCCTCTGAATAGGTGTTTATAGATGTCTTACCCTGTTTATTTATTACATAAAGACTCTAAGTCGGAGTTTAACTGTTCTAATTAAATGAATTAAAATGACTTTAAGTGGGAGATAAATATCTGTTAAGATTCATGGCCACCAACCAACCAATAGTTGTTTGTATGTTTAACCTGCTAATGAGGAATAGAGATCACCAATGTCGTTATTATTCATCCCCGTGAGTATCTGTGAAAAGATATTTGAGCAAGCAACCATCACCACGTCCAGAGTAGAGTGCTTATAAACACTGGTGATTAACAGAGTCGCTGACTTTAGAATTCAGGTCGTGTGACAGGTATTTTTTTTTTATGGCATTAAAGCCTGTAACACACTTGATATAGGTATTATTTGTATGCAGTGTCTAATATTTTCACCGTCAGGTGAGAATCTTATAATGAAACCCCTGATGTGGAGAAAAGGTATCTGATGAAAACTGCAGGTGTGCAATCTTTTACATTTCACCGACAGCAGAAGCTTTACAGGTTCAATGAGAAAAATATGTCTCATTATACAGACAGATTTCTACTCAAAGGAAATGCTTTCTTGTTTCATAAGCAAAATCGCAATCTCGCTCCTTCATTTACACACACACACACACACACACTGACAAAGCCTTTTCCACAGATCTTAATAACATTTAGCTCACCTGAGATTCTCTCTTTGAAGCAATCCTTGTTCATATTTACATGCAACAGTGTGTCACTGAGTGAACATCCAGAGATAACGCTTCTATTATCTGCTGAGCATCTGTCGTGGGTCTGCTCCCAACACTGACACAATGACAGCGTGATACCGAAGCACAATGACTGGCTGTCACGGCTCTGAATCCCCCAGCCCTGTTCTACCATCCCAACATATGCCACTTTGTGCCTTGGTTCCAACATCTGGGCCAAGTTAACGCCCGCTAACACGTTTACAGCTACAACCAGAATTGGAAAAGGTCAGACAAGTTTGTTTTCATATGGAGGAATATGTGTTGATGGCGTGATGCTTATGTGCTGTCAGCGCAATCACACACAGAGCCGATTCGGCTAAATTTGCTCTTGATGCGACAGCCCTGTCTGGGGCTCAGGTCACATGCCTTCTGCCCAGAGACTCAGTATCAGTGAGACGTCAATCTTCATTTAACAGCAAATCCATCACCACATGGAGACGGGTCCTCTCGTTCATCGCCACAAAAGAAGATCGCTGCACCGCTCTGATCACCAGTGTGGTATTCACACCTGTCAGCCATCTGCTTAAATCACTTCATTTCTGTCAGTCTGCTCCAGCTTCCGACTTTCTCTTTCCATCCATATTTTGTTATCTGGTCAATACCCGGCTGGGTCACAAATCCGAGGCGGATCTCTGAGCCCATCTGTCTGCTCGCCCTAATGCATTTTGACACCCTGCTCCCTATTACCTTCCTCCTGCAAGTAGATGTGATTCTGGCAGGACCAGCAGCCTGCTTAAGTGCTTGTCCATCACTGCAGCCACAGAGATTAAATGAAAAACTCTTCAGTTCATTTTTTTACAGTCCTAAAATAACCCGACACTCCTGCTTTTATCTCCACCTTATTTACTGACCTCACTGTCATCAATAATGAACAGTGGAGGAGGAGGAGGGCACACATGCATTAACTTATTTCCCCTTCTTCTGGACTCGTGCCTTCCAAAGAATCGATACGCTAAAGGAGTAAAGATAGATGTGGAAAATGCTTATGACGAGCATAAAGGGGAGCAAAGCACAGCAGCCTCATAAATTCTGCAGCAGCCTTTTTAGCTGAGTCACTCCTTCAATATGTAAAATATGTAAGGATGTGAATGCACACACAGACACGAAGAAGAAGGAAAAAAGATGAGGTTAGAGACATTGCCTTGGAGGATATGTCATGCTAGCAGCTGTCTCACCATGTGTTCGAGCACTCGTGCTCACTTTGCCAATAACCCGCTGACAAACAGAGTGATTGATGTCTGTTTTCTTTTCTCTCAGCGGTGCAGAAGATCCAAACAATAAAGATAAACTGACTTGATGGAAAGTTCAGCTGCCAGGTTAAGCTGCGCCACAATGGGAGGTACCTAAAAAGCCACAACTAGTGTTTGCAGAGAACCACCAGATCAAAGGAGCGAGAGGCTGCAGGAAACAGGCTGTCACAACATTTTGACAACTATTCCTGTTTTTCAGGCAGAAGGGCAGAGCTGATATCGCTGCAGCTTCGGTGCATCTTTTTGCTACTTGCTGGAGCTCCAGCTTGCCAGCTTTTTAATTTCACAACACAGACGCACAGACCAGGTAGTGTTACTGCCACAGCGCCATTTCAGCTGCTCCAAATTGAGTCACACTTAATAAACAACCAGTCTTCAGCGTGATTCACTAATAGAGGTCTGGACTTTATCATAAATGAGCGGCACAAAGGAATTAAAGGAGGCAGCGATTTAAGGACAGGCATGAGATCACAGAGCTAAATGAGAGCAAATAAAGGTGGGTCTATGGCCATGATCACAGAGCAGGTGGCGCTTTGACCTCAATGCTAATTTCAGGAAGCACTCTGATTAAAGGTGGGTGTCATGCTAGCATGTTTGTAGCATATTTCCCTTACTGTAGCAAATCAACATGCTAGTTTGACAATTAGTTCTGAATTTCAGCTCATGATGGGACTTTTACACGTTTGTTTTCACCTCATGATAACTTAATGTCTGCTTTCGGGGCACTTCATCTGATATATGTTTAGACCCTTCAGCACAAGACTAGAATTAAGTGGAAGACTAATAATATGTGTTATGAAGATTTTTTTTCTAATGTTACGCACAGTACAAGACAAGAAAATTGTTGTGACGCATTTACACAGTTACAGTCTGCCTCAGGGATGACTGAAATGATCCATCAGGTGCCTGTCAGGAGCTCATCAATCCCATGTGTCACCTGCAGGAGAGAGCAGGGGACGACCTGATAGCTTTAGCTAATCAACTGGTCAGATTAGGGAGACAGATGCAGTTTACAAGCTGCCGCTGAGGGCTCCTGCCTGACCGGGGTTTAAGAGGTAATAAATAGCTAGAGGTGGATAAGAGAAAGGGAAGCCCTCACCGGCAACCTGGGAGGAGATTAACGGGAAGAAAACACTGAGAGGAAGATGGTGATGATAGACAACGGAGGAAAAGCTTCTTTCTCCTGTCAAAACAGCAGCAGTGAAAGATCCCACATAGACTGACAAAGACAAGAATGAAAGATGGAGCTGCGTAAGTGTGTGTCTGTGCAAACACAGGGGTCAGAAAGAGTGTGTCTGGGTCAAATAGGGGTATGAAGTGGAGCCAAAAGACCCCCCTCAGAGAGATCCTGCTGTCCTTGTAAGAAGATGTTAAACCTTTCCTTCCTGACATCAGCTACATCCTTCCTGGGGTCAGAGCGAGGTCAGTGGGGAGGCAGCTCCACCTTACTCCTCTCACCCTCACACCTACACACACATTCAATAGAACATATCGCACAGGAGCAGAAATGCTGGAGGCAGTGATTTACGAATAGATGGTGTTAAGTGCTCATTTCTCTGAGTGATTGATCAGATCATGTATGAAATACATTTAGTACCTTTCCCCTGCCTCCTATGGGACTGCACACAAATTATTAGAGAAATGGAGAAAGGCAGAAAAAATGGAAGGCTGTCTCCACAATCCACGCTAAAGGAGCTTATTGTGCATTTTTTCCTTTATTCTGTCACATATCTACACTACGTAACTATAATGAAGTCAGCATATTTACAAGTCATCAGTCCTCAGTTTCAGACCGTTTCAGGCTGTGAGCACTGTAGCTCAGCCCACCAAAAGGTCCAAATTAACCATGTGGTATTTGCTGTCAACATTACAACAAACATCAAATTCAGTCGCTGTCAACCACAACGTATCTGTAACAACAAGGCCTCAGGCCAGAACATGGATGTGTTTCTGAGATGTCAGAGGAGGACGGTCTGAAATAACAGATAGAAACACCCTCTCAAGCCCTGTAATCCCCCAGTGATTTAGAAAGACACAGGCGAGAAAAAAGAAAGAAACTATATAAAAGAGGCCTAATCAAGGCAGATTTACCTCGAGCACATGACATACATGAACTCCAATCCCAACACTCCGCTTCACAAAAATACACTCTCCTCTGTCAATGAGGAAGTGGTCACAGTGTGGCAGAGGGATTATGCTGGATTTGTGGAGCAGATCTTGCTCAATGCTAGTGATCCTTAAACTCTGGGGGGTTTGAGCTTAGCAGCAGGCTGAATTTGTATTCTCTCTCCTTCGGTCTCTAACCTCTTTCACCTCTCTATTTGTCTGTTCTCCTCTCTTCTCTTGTGGGATGAACTCTTGAAACAAAGCAGGAAATAAATTGACTGTGGGAAGAAAAAGTGAGACTGAAGGATTAAACTTAAAGTGGACTTGGCAGCAAAATGTTTTTATTATCTTTCTCTAGCATTTATCCCTCCCCGCCATTTTTCTTGCTCTTGTCCATGCTGTTCGTCCAATTAGAGATTAACTCCTAGTGGTAGACTGTTCAAGAGATGGGGCTTTCAGAGTGTGGGATATTTGAGGCATCAATAGACTAAGATGTAGCTGAAGCCTCAAAGCTCCATCAGAGCGAACCGCAATGTGCAGAGATGAAATCTAGACATTCTCACATACTGCCAAAGCTTCATAATTAGTATTCTTCTTTCTCTTCTCCTTCTTCTTAGAATAAAACTATTGCAAATACATATATAAACCTACAGCCAGTATTGTACACCAATATCCTCACACTGGCAATATTAACATGCTAAGATGCTTACTATCTTAGTTTAGCACATTAGCCTGCTATTATTTACTACTTGGTTAAAAAACCAAACCAAAGACCAAACAGAATAGGAAGTATTAATTTAAATTGCCTTCGTTTTGCAGGAATCTGGTAAAAAGAAATTAAAAATTAACATGTCAGCGAAAACAATGAGACCAACACATCACTGAGGTTTGCAGACATTCGTTTACGCACAGCTCTCTTAAGGTCATGCCATAACATTTCAATCAGATTGAGGTCTGGATTTTGACCTGCCCGTTGCAACACCTTCATTCTTTTCTTTTTCAGCCATTCTGTTGGAGCTTTGCTGTTGTGCTTGGGATCATTGTCCTGTTGCATGACCCAATTTGGCCCAGTCTTTAGCTGTCAAACAGATGGCTTTACATTTGAATCTGGAATACTTTGACATACAGAAAAGTTCGTGGTTAACTCGATGACTGAAAGGTGCCCAGGTCCTGCGGCTTTAAAACAAGCCCAATTCATTATCCCTCCACCACCGTGCTTGACAGTTGGTATGAGGTGTTTGTGTTGATATGCTGTGTTTGGTTTTCTACATTATGGCCAAACATCTTTATTTTGATCTTGCCTGTCCAAAGGGACATTGTTCTAAACGTGGCAAACTAATTTTACTATCATGAACTTTAATATTTAATATTTAACACAGTAAGTGAGAAAAAATATATCAAGTACTATATATGAGACATGAAGCCCCAGCGTCTGAACTTACAAAGCAACATGCTGAACTTTATATAACATCCCTGTCTAAATCTGAATAAAAAATAAAACAGTAATAAACAGCTGAAGAAAGGCATCCTTTTTATTGCTGTGACTTTTAGGGATGAAGCAGACCACAGAAGCACAAAGTCATGGTTGGCAGCAGCTCCGGGCTCCAACACAAGCCCGTTTCTCAGTCTCAGCCTTCCTCTACATAAAACACGGCTTTGTCCCGCAGTAACAAACAACCAGGAAGGAACAGGAGGCGGGATACTTGTTCCATCCAGTGTGTGTATACTGATGTTGTCCCATCCAGTAACGTTGTTGTTATGGGATACCAGATTTCCATGGTGCAGAAATGGTCTCACACACATACAGAGAGACAGTGTGCCAGAGACTGTTGCCACACTGAGCATGGGCCAATCGTATATCTGCCATCTGGAGGGGAGAGAACATACAGTGGCACTGCTGGCAGCAAACAAGATCATTACTGAACAAAACTGAGGAGAATTATTACAAACAGACTTTGGTGTGTAATCAGAGGTTTTCCTTTGTTTGTAACTCAGTGTTTGGATTCTGCCCTATAAATACTACATCTCTCTTTCAGTACATTCCCTTTAACTTTAAGATTATTTATTATTCTCTGTTCTTGCCTTCTACTAAACCAACTCCGTTTGCAGTTTTGACAGCACCTGATAACCTGAGTCACATCCAACTGTTTTAGTGAACCTGACAAGTGAACCTGACAAGCCACATTATTAGATTTTCTCTTCTCCCTGCAGCCACAGAGGAGACGGGGAGTTTAAGCAGATTATACGAGACACATTTTTGTACAGTATTCTGATGAAATGAATGGTTCAAACATCTGATTAGATGAGCTGTAGTAAAACATTTTTGGCATTATAAATGTGGAGAAAAGCTATTAAAGAGCTGCCATTAGTAATGGTCTCATGATCTTCTATGGCTGCAAAACTGAATAAACTGAAGAGTAAAAGTAGAAGCAGTACTTGCAGTTTCTTAATTTCAGTGGCTGCTCTAAAGAATTTAAAGGACCAAAACATCCTTTAAATTCTTCTCATAGTTCACTGATTGGACCAACTAGCATTTTTTTTCCTGTCAGTCTGTCTATGACGGATGTTCACTCTTAAATCAGACCACCAACGTGCTAGGATTTAAGGTAGACTTACTAAATCAGAAAACAAAAGGCAAACCATTGTTCAGGTCACAACAGAATTCCTTACGGGTAACCAGGACAAACTGGAATGCAAGGACTATGGCAAAGACTAGGAGGAAAGACAGGACTATTTATACACCGAGGGAAGTGGAGACAGCTGGAGAATGACACCCAGCTACAGACAATCCAGGCAACCATCAGGGGGAATGTTAAAGACTCGATACAATTGAACAATGGTAGAACATTAAGGAAATCAAAGCATGAATCCATAAATACAACAAACACAAAAATCTAAACTCAAACTCCAACATATTCATTGAGGACTCCAAACACTGGGGACACCAACACAATCTTGGGATGAAACCAACCACAATCACGACCTCACTAATCTTCTATAACATTAAATGTTTATACATCAGCCAAAGTTACAGCATACCAATTGCAACATGTGCATACTTCAGATGCTCTTAGTACACCTTGTTCAGATTTACTGCATCTTTAACACCTAGCCACAGACATCCTTATAAACACCTGCCGAGTCCAGTTACAGCCCCACAGTTTGCCATTAGGACACTTAAAGAGACAGAAAAACTTTTAAGGTAAAGCTAGAGACCATCTTGTGATAGTCACACACAACCACACCGACTATAGCCTGGACTACACCCATCCACCACCACTTGGCCTTTGTGATGATACACCGGTAAAGTATAGTGAGTGCATCTTGTACAGATTTGACACTCTGGCTTTGAGGAGTCTTTGAGAAAACATCTAAGCTTCCACTGTAAGAGCAAAACGTGACATACACGTCCACCTTGAACGAATCCTGAAATCAAACTCGCTGGTGGATGTACTAGAAATGAAAGCAAAAAAATCAAAAGCATTTTTGAACCAAAACAAGTGCCATCTAACAAAAAAAATGGGCTGTCAGTAGACAAGAAAACAACCCAAATAACCCCTTTCCTCTCATCTCCGCACCTGTGATCTTGATGAATATCTAATGGGATTCTCCTCTTTTCCCCAACCCATCTGTTAGAGGCCGGTTGAATGCATGCAATGGGGGATACACCCTCACTCTCAGAGCTGGGGCTCTCCCCTTCGTTCTTCCATTAACAGCAGATGTAAGGGACCAATTAGAGCGCTGAGCAGCCCCTGGGAGCTGCACCACAGATACCAGGAGGTTAATTATATCTGTTCACCTTACAACCGACCAAGGTTTAAAAACAGAGGTGTTGCCAAATCTTTGGTTTGTGATGAAATAATTGCCATCAACACAGTCAAACCAACACTCATCTTTTCTGAGTTACAGAATTGATCTTTAATTACTTTTACAGGGTTTGGTGGTGTGCTGCAGGAATAACAGCGAGATCCATGCACAGGCATTCACATACAGACATGCATGTGTGCACATGAATGCATATACACATAGCAGTGTGCAGATAATCTGTGCTGGAAATTATTTGCATAGTGACTTACTTTAAATGCATTTATGTTTCTGTGTAAGTGCATTATATCTCTCTGATTGGGAACAACAGTCATGGGAATACTTTCAGCATCAAGCAGAAACTAAAAATAATGCCACGTCTTTGGGATTTTGCTGACCTGAGTGATTTATTAGTGGTCGCCCTCCCCCACAGGTAAAATTCTGCGCTCTGCCGAGCACATTTAGTGTTACGGTGCAGACTGAGAGCACCCTGCTCTCTGATGGAGTACATGATCTTGTTTCTGGCACTTTTTAGAGGTATTTTTATGCATCCCTGACATACCGTTCAAGGACTCGTGCTTGCCTGCATGCCTCCTGTACTGACACTGGAAGGTTATGCACGCACATGTGCACAATGAACCCAAAAACAGACACATAAACACTCATACACAACCACAAGCGCATACATAACAGAGAACGGTACTCTGCCAGAAGCATTAGTGAGATGCGCACACACATATACACGGAGTCAGTGTATATATTTAGCACAGGAACTCACACGGTCCTGCTTTACATGCCTGATTGTTTTAGTAGGTCATGAGATGAGGCTGCTTGGATGTGTGTCAGTGGAGGAAAAGAGAAGAAGGGTAGACAGAGGAGAGAGGAAACACTTGACAAAAATGGCATCTAATGCCTAGTTGCTCTCCAAGGAGCTGCTTCCAGTGACTCTTGTGCTGATCACAAGACAATCATACAACAATATCTGAGCAATTGAAAGAGCCCAACATGTCTCAATAGAAATGAAAAACAGAGATAAAGCTACATTTGACTTAGCCCTGGAGTCAAACGAGCTTTCTGGTTTATAGAAGGAAGGAAGTACCCCTGCCTCTTACTGTGGTGAAAGAAATTAGTGAAGTAAAGACAGATCTTTAATATACTGGGTACACATATGTTATATTTTCTCCTTGCCCTAAGGCAGATTTGGGTTTTCATTGACCTCTGCATGTATGCATGTACTCGACAGATGTCAGTAACACGCTATATAACTGGGGGTAGACACATTTGTGCCAAAAATTGCTCAGTGGGATCCTGGCTCATGGCCTAATCTTCCTCTTCCATGCAGATTTTATACAACATGCTGCAATACGCAGATAAATTCTCCACTGTGCACCCAGTGGAGTGCACACTGCGGGATGCCATATTTAGAAGTATTTAAGATAAAGATTTCATGAATAGCTGCGTCAAGGCTGCCATGAAAGGAACAGTTCGTACTACATAGGAGGCATGAATTTCTCACAAATCTCAAAAGCAGCTCGATGTAGCTGTAAACGTACAAACATTCAATGACGGTATGTACCGAGCCACTTTTCTTTTTCTTTTTTTATCTGTTAGCAGCCAATGTGCCCCTATTCAAGAAAAAAGTGCGAGGCAAAGCTTATCAGGAGAAAAGTGAGAAAAAAAACGAGGGAGATAAGGAGTAGAGAGGGGGCGGGGGCAGCGTGACTCGTGAGTACCGAAGCCTAAGTGGCCTGGCTCAATATCTGACTCTCTGCAGATTAAAAAACAAACAAACAAAAAAAAACACACAAAACAGAAAAGCACTCTGAGCTCCACTTGGGGCACTCGCACAAGATCAAACAAAGAGCATGAGAAAGTCTGACGTAGGGATGAGGGAAAGAGCTCGAAGAGTCAGAGTTTTAGAAATGAAAGAACTCCAGGCGTGCTGGGCTGAAGAGCGGAGGGAAATTAGACTAAATAGAGAGTAGTGTGTGTGTGCTCTCAATGACACGGCCATAGGAAATCAATATCAAACTTTGCATGAATCAGCAGCTTTGGGCGAGATAACCCGTTCACGTCGATATTTATTAGACTGCTGCTCCTTTATGTTTAGGGCAGTTACAGATGACTGATGGCACAGAGACACATCATTTCCTAATTCTTTCCTCTCAATGTTTCTACATTGATGTTTTTGTGCACTTTTATCACAGTGGAGTTTCCTAGTGCATTTTAGTAGGCTTTGAGAGATAGTTGGATAGATGGATATGGAATAATCGAGGAGAAGAGAAATAAAGGAATAAATAAAGTGAGAATGGAGAAAGGCAAACACGAGGAAAACATTTGAAAGGGCCATAATTTATAAGTAAAAGAGAAAGGGAGAAACTACTTGAACTGGCTTTTCAAAAGTAAATGGACTCCAACCGCTCTAACACAAATACATTCACCTCATCCTCCTCTCTGCGATCCCTTCTTGGCTACTGTGGACAGTAACGTGAGCGGGGCTTTAATCCTAATCCCTCTCCACGTGCCATCATCAGTCAGGGTTTGGATGGAGATACCCACAGAGGCACTGCCAAGAAGTGGGGGAGACTGGGTGAAGTCGTGTCACCTCTACTGCGTATCAAGATTCCTCCAACAAACATCAAAGCATTCTCCGTCTTTATTAATTTCCCTCTCCCCCCTACACGTCTGTTCCTTCCGTCTGCCCTCCTACTAATTCTAACATACTTATTTTTCTTATGAACTCTGTTAGCGGGATGTTTTCTTTATGTTTTTTTTGCACCTATCTTTCCTTCTTCGCCCCGCCCCCTCTGCTGCTGGTGTATTAAGGAGCCAATGATGGTAAGGTGAGCGCACTCACAGCCAACGTGGAGCACAGACATAAAGAGATGTTTAATCAGGTTTTATTAGCTCAAAAGATAAATGAAGAGGTGATTAATAGTTGTTAGAATGGCGATGTTGGACCCTCTGAGATGAACCGCAGCGTGTCATCATCGGTATTATACTGTCGTAAGTGAGCTGGATTTACTGGATTTTAAGGAATCACATTAACTGATGTTTTACTCTGGTGACTTTGGATGTTTTAGCTGTGCCATCTACATGCCGCGTACTTGAAATTAGTACAAAATACTGTCCAAAGCTTAGCCCTATCTAAATGCTGCAGTCAAAGATTTCTTTTAGTGTGTCAAAATCATGTTATTAAAGAAAACTAGACCATATATCTGAATAATGATCTCAAAAGGGATGATGTTGATGGCAAAGTATATGCAGGCAGAACAGGAAACCACTGGGACAGCACTTGCAAGTGATGCACAAACTTAAAATGGGCAAGAACCACGCCAGTTTTACTTCAGGACATCAGCAATCTCGTTACTAGCCCAACAAAACAAGCTAACTCAATGAAAACTGTCCTCGTCTGCAGAATTGATGTGTTTGAAATAAGAGTTTAAAAGAAAAAAAAGGATTCACGTCCTTCTTCACCTGTGTGTGATGACAGTGTAATGGCGCTAATTTTCATTTAGCCTGAGATGGCCCTGAGCTCCCGAGGACAAAGCGTGCAGCCTGAACGCGTTTCTGCAGTTTAGCTGACCTAGTCTTTGAACATTAG
>VOQK01021885.1:8759-34912 GCA_015052645.1 Benitochromis conjunctus
AAAACTTTTGCAGTAGGCAACTACCTTAAGTCTAGAACTCATGGATATCAGCGAATGTGCTGTATCTCCTGCCTTGACATGCTCTTTCAGGACTTTACTACTGCCACCTCCAGTTGCTGCTAATTTATTCATTTTTGTCTTCATTAACTCAAAAGCATGCTCGATTAGGCACTGTAGGCTGTAACTTTGCAGCATTTGTGCTGTATCTGAGCAGAGAGTAGAGCCCTGTACACTTCACAAGTCATATTTCTATCAGCAGTTATCAGTAATCGCTAATGATGTGGTTCACGTGGTGTGTCTCAGATCAAGAGCTGTTTCTCTCTTTTGTACTTTTCTCTTTACATGCTTTGAACTGAGAGAAATGAATGTGAACTAACCCCGACCCAGCATGAAACTCAGTTTAAATGGCTACATGTATCAAACCCATCAAACCACTGGAGTCTAACCTGGAGGACCTAGGGTTCCCAGGATTGCCAGGCAAACCGGAGCCGGGATAAAGGAATGGGGAACAAAGAAGAAGAGCAGGTTTAGACAGAGGTAGGCATCAGTACAGAAACACAGTCATACCTGACAATGAAAGAGGTATTTCTCCTTTACGGAATAAAACATTCTGCTTGATTTAATTCATGCACGACTAGTATGTTAGCGTAAATGCCAGCTGTCTGCTTTTCAATATGTTGCTGTTAATCTTTTACAAATAACACTGATGTGTATTCATATTTGGCATAATTTTTTATAATCAATTATTAAGACGAGAAAGTCAAAACCAACAACAAACTGAGATAATGTTAACTGGAACCATTAACCTTGTTTAAGTAACTCTTTGATAAGTGACAGCAGGATTTTCCATATCCTGTTTTTAGCCAGTGAGGTCTTCAAGCAGTTATTAGTTTGGGGCTTTTTAACAGGTTTTGCACAGCCTTATCTTTCAAAGATTAAAACAAAAATTAAACTACAATATATACTCAATACTTAATGCTTAAATGTAAGCTAACACAATGTGAAAACGACTAAGGTGAGTTAGTTATATGATGTGTTTTTGTATTTAAATTCTGTGGTGCTGACACATTCTGAATTTGCTGCAGCACCTACATGTGAGATGAACCACATGCTGATTTGTGTTGTGATTTTCACGATCACGCTTCAAGAAAAGAAAAAAAAATCTTTAAAAGTTGCTTACTTGTAAAAAGAAAGTGCATTATGCTACCATCAGAGTGCATGGAAAGTGAAAAGAGACAGTTGTTAGGGGGAAATAAAGAAGAGATGCAGTGATTTATCAACAATTTGTTCCCAAACGGATCACAGAGAGGTTAAACTCGGTCAGTGCTGCTGTAAGAGACGTGCAGGAGAAGTCTGGATGCTGTTGATCTGACCTGCAGGGCCTGTGGCGCCCAGATGCACGAGTTGTCACACGAAGAGGGCCCGCCACGCCAAAGCGGGTGGGACCAAGCCACAGGAAACAGGAGTAACATGTAAAAACATTGGGTCACCCTGACACCCCCAAAAACCTTCTCGTGTAGCCTGACGCAGGGCTGGATAGCAGTCAGTTCTGACAATTGCTTTCAAACGATTTGGCTTTTAAATAATGGGTGATTTACTATAAATATACACTCACTGCCGCTTATTAGTTACACCTTGCTAGTACTGTGCTAGTACTGGGTTGGACCCCTTTGTGCCTTCAGAACTGCCTGAACCATTGAGACAAGCAGGATAGATCCATGCTTTCATGCAGTGAACTTTTTAAATCTGACCCTACCACCTGAAGGCGGCAGCAGAAATCAAGAGTCATCAGGCCAAGCAGTTTTTTTTCGATCTTCTATTATCCAATATTGGTGAATCTATCTGAATTGTCGGTTTCCTGTTCTTATGTGACAGAAGTAACCCAAGATGGTCTTCTGCTGCTGTAGGTTCATCTGCTTCAAGGTTTTCTTTCTTTTGTGTGTATTCTGCGAGGCTCTTCTGCATACTTTGGTTTTAACAAATGGTCATTGAAGAGGCTTTTTCCTGCCTATCAACTCAAATCAATCTGGCCCTCCTGTGACATCAAACCAGAAGATCCCAGAAGATCACTTTCTTAAATACTTGCCTGGCACCAACAACCATGCCACATTTAAAGTCAATTAAATTACATTTCTTCCACATTCTGATGCATACTTTAAACTTTCAACTATGTCTTCATGCTAAATACATTGAGTTTCCCCCATTGGCTGATTAGACATTTGCGTTACCAAGCAGTTGAATTGGTGTACCTAATAAAATGGCTGATAAGTATAAATAAAACCTGCACATATACTTTCATCTTTTTTTTTTTTACACAAAGAAAGATCACAATGCTACAAATTTGTTTCCGTTGCCTGTTATTACGGATGCTTCCATGAATTTGAGAATAATTTTTAAACCAAAAAGTATCTTTTAAAAAAAAAGAAAGAAAAAGTTAAAAACAGGGATGTTTTTTTGAAAGGGTTTGTCAGGAGTGTCCACTCTTTCCAGCTCTGCATGAGACTTGTTCTCAGTGTGTATAAACACACACTGAGCGCTTTTGTCGGGACGAACAGTGTCCATGCAAATGGCTAATTGGTGAGACAAAACCAAAGTACGGCAGCAAAGCCAGACACAAACCAACGACAGCTCTTATCCAGAATTGAATATTTTTTGCTCTTTATGCTAACCGGGTAAATAGATTACTATAGCAGCAGTATTTTTGTCCTCATCGAAAGATCTTTAATGATAATCAGAGACTTTGGTTTGTGTCTGCTTCACTTGTTTGAAGTTCTTGTTTCTTTAGAATAGTTCACAAACATACAAAGACGCACACTGATCACAATGGTCACATTAGAGGACAAACACAAACAAATACACACAATTCAGTGCTGTGGAGAGAAGAATGGATTACAGCTTTGCCAATGACCAGACCAAGAGAAGAGGGAAGGGGGTGAGGAGACATGAGGGTGTGTTGTTTCATGAATAAAAACATTTTTGGATGACGATGAAGACACAACAATGTGGCATAAACACATGCACTTTTTGGGACGTAGTCATAACCCCAGAGGCAAACAGTGATTGGTATGCGATGAGGCGAAGGAGGAGAAAACTAATGTTTACTCATGGGACGAGAGTGGTGTGGACAGTAATCGGACAGGTGTGTTGGTTTGATTGGTGCAACAATCTCCCATGCAAATCAAGGAGATGGAAGCATTCGCGTTTAAAGTGGAGATTCTGCCATTTGCTGTCTGGTTTTCTTTGGTTACCCACAGGCTTGGGCTAGTGGTTCTGAACTGGGAACCACAGGCTGGTATGTCCAAAACATGTTATCTAGTTTAAAAAACTGCTGAACAGCTTAGCATTTCCCTGATCACCAGCAATCCATCAGTGGTTGGGTTAGGCTTTAGCAACATCCTATTTAAGCCCATATACAGAAATCCAAACACATTCTTCTTTTAACCTACTTGTCCCACAGCTTTTCTTTTTACAGGAAGTGGCCCATTGGTGTGACAAGATTTATGGTTCATTGATTTCGTAGTAATTTATTCACCTCTTACCTTTAAATCAAACATTTTATAGTGAACTGGAGCATTATTCAGCAGAGATATCCAAAGAATCAACTAATCTGTATGATGCCCATGGGGCAATTGGTCAGCCAAGTCTCGTGACCATAAATGCAGTTCATGGAGTGACACTGATTTTAAGTTAACATTATGTTGATGGGTATGAACGGAAGAATCCTGTCTTAAACAGTATTGTTATTATTATTATTATAGCTAGTGTAAAATGATCATCATCTGAAAACCAGGCAGCAAATTCTAGTACTTTGTGTGGTGATAAATACTGTCCAAATGCTTTACCTCCTCTTCCAGGTAATCCAGGGGGTCCTGTGGCACCTTTAGGGCCTGGCAGAGACAGCCCACCAGGCCCAGGAAAGCCAGAGCTACCTTTTTCACCAGGGCCACCAGGTAAGCCTGGTTCTCCTTTAGGGCCGGGAAAACCAGGGCTGCCGGGTAGACCAGAAGGACCTGGGTCTCCCTTGGTACCTTAACACACAGAGAGAGACAAACTAGGGAATGCTTAAATAATTTTAACTAACCTGCAAAACCAGCAAAAAATCAATAAAGAATACACAACTGTGAATGTATATGCAGTACAGGTAGTACTAATTCACCTGGCAGTCCTGGATTTCCAGCAGGACCCGGGCCACCGTAACCTGGAATTCCTGGAGGGAAAAGTAATCAAAATATTTAATTTTGAATAACACAAAGGAAAGCAATTTTGAATATACAGACACCTTGTGACTCACCCGGTTCTCCTTTGATTCCACCTGGTCCTGGAATCCCATCCCGACCTGCCTGACCTTTCTCTCCCGGTTGACCAGACGGTCCTTGTGGACCAGGCTCTCCTGGTCTACCTGGAGCTCCTGGGAAACCTGGGGTACCAGGTCCACCGTCAAAGCCCTTAGGACCGGGGATACCAGGAGAACCTGACAGGATAGTAGAAAGAGAAGATTGTTGAACCAGCCTAGCTTTGCTTCAGTGAAAAGAAGCCCCAATGACACAAGAACTGATCATGATCATCTGCACTAATTGACAGAGATCAGCAATCAACAATGAAATCTGAACACAGATGCCGACCTTCTCATAATTTTACATCATTGCATTCTTTATGATTTGATAGGTCGGCCATCACTGACCACTCAAAGAACACAGCACAGGTATATTTTCCTCTATAAAGCCATTCTTGGTAAACCTCCCTTTTACTGCTCTCCTAGTAACCAAAGTTACCAGCTACGCTCCTCTAACTGGCTTTTTGATGTACTGAGAGATCTGACCTCAATTTAAACGTGCGTCTATCCATTGGTGATCTAAAACTATTATAAGGAATGCAGTGAAGGAGACTTGTGGAAGTTTCTTTGAGAAGCCACCTATTATGTCTTATTGTTTTTATGTTTTTTTTATGGTTTGCTATGTTGTGGATGTTGTATTTTATGTTGTATTTGTGGCATTTTTGAGATATTTTGAGTTTTGTGGCTACTACATCGGTTAGGTCTCTCTTGTAAAAGACAGTGCCATCTCAAAGGGAATTCCTGGTAAAATAAAGCTAATAATTGTAATAAATTATAGCAATAAAATTCCTTCTTCACTCTGATATAAAATACGTGCGACTGACCAAAGTCTCTCATTCAAGGCCTGATTTTTCTAAATGCTTGAAATGGTAACATGACATACACATGTCTAATTCCTTCTCAGACTACTTGAATTCTCACAGTTTATTTTTTTTAGTTTTCTTTTCTTTGGTTCGGTGATGGCAAAAACTTGTCACCCTCTACAGATTTACCAGCCAGAACCATTAATTGTGTTTTTATTTAATGCTGTTTTTCTTATTGTCTTAAACAAACTTGAAATTGTAACCTTAATAGATAAAATACTGCATTTACAGTTTAATATCAGCAACTTATTTCAGCTTTTTATTCTTCTTTTCTACATCATGCTGTGATCAGACTTACCTTGGAATCCTGGGGGTCCGGGGTCACCTTTGTCCCCTGGTCTTCCTGTCACACCTGGGGCACCTGGTAATCCCGGGTTTCCTTTTAGTCCTGGATTTCCTGGGTACCCTGCCACGCCTGGCTCACCCTACAAGGGATGTAACAAAAACTTTTAATGTGAACCAAAAAATTATTTGTAATATTTTCAATTTTTACCAGGAAATCTGAGTGGTTCCATTACGCACCTTTTGTCCAGTTAGTCCAGGTGGTCCGACGCCAGCAGAACCTGGCTCACCTTTGGGTCCTGGGTAACCAGGTGATCCTGGCTGCCCTGGGGATCCTGGTGTACCCAACACTCCTGGTGCACCTTTCAGCCCTGGTGGTCCTGTGTGTTCATTGAAGGGATAAGTCGCAAATAAAGTTTAACAAACGTAAAAAAAAAAAGAATGTCATAAGATACAGAATGCGGTATTCTGTTCCTTGATAAGACTAACCAACACACCATCATCATCAGTTTGTGGGCAACCAATATAGGTTTTCAGAACGTTGGGCACCACCATCTTGCTTTGAAAGCCAGAGTATATGAAGAGGGACTAATAATACAAGGGACATTATGTAGACACTATAATAAAAACATACCCCGTTTTATTATTTATCATATATGTCCTCTACGTCAAATGATAGTTTAAAATCAAATAAAAATGAGCGTCATGAAATATATATTAAAAAAATTCTAATTATATATTCATTAGGAAACTATTTACTAAATTAATAAATCAAGTGAGAAGCAAGCACATTTTATTAGGACTTCAATTAAATTAAACTTAGCTGCCAAACAAGTCACCCGCTGCTGGCAACTAGAAATAATGGTGGTTTAAGTCCCTTGCTCTATAGCAAGTTACAACATTTAATAAACAAGGTGCATACCTGAAGTATATTAATTTGTATAAACATATTTCAACACACAACCCTGGCCTTTAATCACTGACATCTACAGCAATGAGGACCAAAGTTTTGATAAAAAGCACCTGGAATTCCCATGTCTCCCATTTGGCCTTTAGGTCCTGGAGACCCAGGAATACCTGGACCTCCTGTGCGACCAGGATCTCCTTTAGGACCTGCAAAAAAATGACATAGCATGTTAAAAATCTGTTTGTGTGTGTACTTATGCTTACACATTAGTGGTGAATTCATACCTGGAGGTCCAGGGCGGCCAGGACTGCCGTCTGTTCCTGGAAGCCCAGGGTCGCCAGGAAGACCAGTAACACCTTTTGGACCTGGAAAACCTGTTCCACCTGTAGAAAACCAACCCTGCAAGATATAATTCAAACCTTTGACTCTTTGAGGTCAGTGAATATGTTTTCATCTCTACCTGAAGGTCCAGGATCTCCTTTTTGTCCCTTCAAGAGCTGTGATGGAACACTGGGTCCTGGCGGCCCCTGGAGGCCCATGTCTCCCCTCTCTCCTTTAGCACCAAGAGCACCTGGTGCACCGTCTCTACCTGGAAATCCTGGATCACCTGTGGAGATGCATCAGGCAGGTCCTTTCATGAGTAGCTGCATATTTTTAATCCAATTATATCAACAACAGAGGTCACGATTTACTAGAAAATTAATGAGAACCCCTTTCCCTGGGATTATTTCTAATGAGGGTTCAATGAAGATGGCACAACTGAAGGGCGAGCTATATCTCCCGAGTTGTATGTCGGGTCTTTGGTGGAGTTTTTTTAAGAACATGACTTTTGGATACTGTTCATCTGTTGTAGATAGCTTTGTAGGCCTGACACTTCTTCTTTTGTCCTCCACTTATTCACTTTCCTTTATTTTTGTAAGGACACACTGAATGCCAGATATGCCACGTTTTTGGCTAAAACTACAATTTTATGCCTGTAAAACTGTGTTATCTTTGGTATTTTTCCACAGATTTGACCTAAACAAATGGGGAAAGGTGTGAATTTCTGTTACAGGATGACAGGATGCTAATAATAAATTCCCTAAAATATAATTTAAATTCATTTCTTTGCAAAAAAAAAAAAGACCTCCAAAAATTGTCAAGGACATGGACTGAATTGAAAATGAATGTAGAGAAAATAAAACCTTCAGAAGGTCAGGCTTCTTGGAAGCAAAATAAAAAGAAATGAGTGCAGCATATGTCAATTTATAGCAATAAGTGTTGTCATACATGATTTTTGAGGTAAGTATGGAGTGTGTCAATACCTTTAAATCCAGGAGCACCGGGTCCTCCTGGGGTACCTGGTCCTCCAGAAGGTCCTGGAGGTCCAATGGGACCCATGTCTCCTTTCTGACCTGCAGGCAGGCAGGAATTATAGAGGAGAGAAAGTTAGAATAATCAATCAACCAAAAAAGTAAATATTTAATTACATAAAAATAATATTAAAAATGCCTATTATCACTTAGTCCACCATTTCTAATTGGTATCTTATTCCTAACTTGCTTCTTGAATAAGTAGAAGTATGTGGTTAAAGTGTGGCTCACATCTAAACTTTTCTGCTGGTCAGATTTTGATTTTCTGATAACTTTGTGAGCTAACAAAGTTAAGAGTGACATCTTACCTGGCAAGCCAGGCAAACCATCACGTCCAGGTCCTCCAGGTGGTCCTGGGGATCCAATCAGACCTGGGGAACCTTGAAAACCTGGAGCTCCTGGGTCTCCTGGTGGGCCTGGGATATCTAGACCTGGAGGGCCAGGGTCTCCTTTTGGGCCATTTGATCCCGGCAGCCCTGTAAAGATGATTATTATGACTGTCCTCTTTTCCTTTAGGAACAACATTTGAACTGTCAGGTTAACAATTATTTGACGACATTTTTACTCTCCACTCCCCTGGGTGGTCAAGCTTTTGAGGGGCTGTCCTGGTTCCAATTTCTGCAAGATTTGAAACAGTGCTTCTGGATTGGCAAAGTAGGAAGGAGTTGTTCAGCTCTAGAGTTTACATACATAGAGTTTGCTCTATGTGTGTTTTTGGGTATATGACCACACCCCTAACCGTGTCCTGTGGGAAGCATTTTGGGAGAATAAAGTATTGGGGCCCGATGTTACATGCTATTTAGTCCCTGTTTTCTAATAGTCAGGGTTTGGGTCATATTGTAAGTCAGTCATTCTCCCGTCTGGAGAATGTTGGACCCTCTAGGTACAACCAAGGAGCAGAGTGTTTCAAATTCTGTGGCTTCAGAAACACCACCTATCAGTGAACTCCATCTTGCACCAGAGTGATTTGGCTAGGATGAGAATTATTGCTTTCAAGTCTGAGGCCATGTAGAACCTCACCTGTAGAGTAGATTCCCTACTTCTGGTTGGCAGTGAGTTACTGCGCCATGTAATGGGGTTCAAGAATTCTGGGTTATGTTCAAGAGTGGAAGAAACTCTGAGCTAAAGACTGACAGATAGACCAATACGACGTCTGGTTTACCGAGCTGAGCCTGAAAGTGAAGTAGTCAAATTATAGAAATAGGGTTGAGCAATGTTCCTGATCTTGTTATCTGCCTAGGAAAACTACTGAAAACCACCTGGATGAGGTGTCTTGTGTATATCCTACTAGCAGGAGAGCCCAGAGACAGAACCATATAGATCAGATTATGTCTAACAGCTTAGACTGCTGCCCCCTCAAACGAGACATCATTAAACGGTAGTATAGATATTCTGTAATGCTGAGCTTTCTCATCACAGTCAAACCATATGTGACTTACCTGGTGGTCCCATTGGGCCTGGAGGTCCCGGGAGACCCTGTGGGCCCGTTCCGCCAAAAGAGGCGGGTCCAGGGGGGCCACGAGATCCAGGTGTACCAGGTATACCAGGCTCACCTGCACAGATAGAGGATAACGTGTCGGCTCAAAGTTCTGGCTTGGCGTTATTTTGTTCTAAAATAATCAGACAATCTAAAGGGTACCTTTGAATCCTGGAGCTCCATCATCTCCAGGCCGTCCTGATAAACCAGGGTTACCGGGGAAACCGGGATCTCCCTTAGGTCCAGTGGAACCTTTAGATCCTGGCGCTCCTGTTAAACCAGAAGGACCAGGAAGTCCAAAACCAGGCTCACCCTGTCACATACATAACCAAAAAGAGTGTCAGGCACACAGGGAGGGACGAACAGTACAGTTTAGGACAGAACAAGAGGCATTTAATGAAAGGTGTTGCCTAGAGAAATTGCTTAATATAAAAAAGCTGTCATTTTCAAATTGTAAGGATTATTTTAGCCTTTTTATTTTAACCTTTAAATAATGTTAGTAAAATTATTATTGGTATTCACAATTATCTATTAAATATATTAAAATATATATGTACACATACCTTTGTTCCAGGAAATCCAGGCCCACCGGGGCGTCCATCTATCCCTGGTCTTCCTGGTCCTCCAGGGGCTCCTGGCTGGCCAGCTACACCTGGGAATCCTGGAGGAGGAAAGAAGTGAGTGTGAGATGATGAAGGTAACAATGACACAAAAAGCAGAGAGTGGGGAATGTAAGGACATACTCAGAAGCAGAGAGAAGGGAATGTAAAAAGGAGTGGACAAAGGGAGGCAGAAAGGCAGAGGTAGAAAGCGCAAAGGAAGACAGAGAACTATTTATTGCTATCTTTGCCTTTTGGTCCTGGAGGTCCTGGCAGTCCAATGCCTGAGATTCCGGGTTCACCCTTTGCTCCTGGTAAACCGGGAAAACCAGGCTGTCCGGACTGACCTGGTAAACCTGACAAAGGGAAAAGACCAAATTATGCAATCAGGCAGCATGTATGTTACTTTAGATACCGTAAATGGAAAATCTATTATTTACGACAAAATGGTGACTCGTGTACCTGGTGAACCAGATTGCCCAGGCTCGCCATCCCGACCTCGTTCTCCTTTGCCCCCTTTCTCTGTCGTTGTCTGACCAGGTTCACCCTTTGTACCTTCATGATGACAAAATGCACAGATAAAAGGTTGGATGCTTTCAGTGAGCAGATAGCAGGAAAATTGGACATGAAATGGATGTCAAATAGCCTGTGGGAAAAAATAAATATCCATCCTATTTCGCTATTCTTCCCTTATGTTAACTTAAATAAAATAATTTTCAAAGTTCAGTATGAAGACCTCTGTAGGAGATTTTGTGAAAGATGTGGGAAAAAAAACGTAAGTTTTGATGCAATGAACATGTCAGTAAAAAGAAGCAGTACCTCCAACTCATAGCTTGACGATATATCGAGTTTTAAAATTTATAGATATAACCTCAGAGATAAAGAATTTAAAAATATCAATTAGATCAACATATAATATACTTTGTTGTGTTGTGAGACACAGCACTGGTGTAAGAAGGTAAGGTACAATGGGGGGGATATAAGTATTTGATCCTCCTACAACTCAGACAGAATTCTGGCTGCTATGGTTGGGTCTGTGCCCATGTGGCACACAGATTATAGTCAATCAATAAGATACATCTGATCTGAGCGTATTATGTGTATAAAGCACACCTGTCCACAGAATCAAAATTTTCCTTTCCAACCTTTCCATCACCATGGGCAAGACCAAACAGCTATCAAAGGACGAATGGGCTAAAGTTTAAATTGTATATTAATTGTTGGTGATTATTTGGAAATGGAAGAAATATAAAGGGCAAGGATGATCGTGAGAAAGGTGATTGATCACAGGACAGGAGGAGCTTGTTAATGATCTGAAGGCAGTTGGGACTACAGTCACCAAAAACATTATTGGTAACACACTATGCTGTGATGGGTTGAAATTCTGCAGTACCCACAAGGTCTCCCTGCTCAAGAAGGCAGATGTAGAGGCCCGTCTTAGTTTTGCCAGTGAACATCTAAATGATTCAGAGAAGACTTGGAAGAAAGTGCTGCGGTCAGATGAAACCAAAATCAAGATACTTGGCATCAACTTGACCCACCATGTTTTAAGGAAAAGAAATGCTGAGTGTGACACTAAGAACACCCCACCGTCAAGCATTATGCTTTAGAGCTGTTTTTCTGCTAAGGGCACAGAATGACTCCACTGCACTGGGAGGCCAATGGACTGGGCCATGAACCATAACATCTTGTACGAGAATCTCGTTCCCTCTGCAAGTACACTAAAGATTAGTCACGGATGGGTCTTCCAGCATGACAGTGACCCAAAACATACTGACAAGGCAACAAAGTGGTGGCTAAAGAAGAAGCACATTAAGGTCATTAAGTGACCTAGCTAGTCTCTAAAACTCAGTCCTATAGAAAGTCTGTGGAGGGAGGTGAAGTTTCAAGTTACCAAGCAGCAGCCAAGAGAGCTAAGGGATTTTTAATGCGTTTCTGTAAAGGAGGTGGACCTGAGATGTGTGCAAACCTGGTGACCAACTACAAGAAACATGTTACCACTGTTCTCGCTAAACAAGGATTTGTCCAGCAAGTACTACATCATGTAGTTCCAAACAACCTCGCATAGATGGATCTGGACTGGGAATAGATTTACTTTTAGAGTAAAATATACTTTTTGAAGTTTTCTTCAGTGAATTATCAGAAAAGGGGGGCTTGTTTCTGTTACTCTACACGCAGACATTAAAATGAAAAAGCTGGAAATGTCCCACAAATGGACCAAGCACACAATTTCGACTCAAAACGTATTTACATGGACTTTGAGGGTCTATAGTAATGGCTCCCTGGATATGCTACAGTTACTGTACAAAACATCAGGTGATTCTGAGTCACTTTTTCAGATTTGGTTTATTATATTATGAATGACTAACTTGTATTTCATCACAATGGCTCTCATTGAATACATATATATATATATAAAATCTAAAATGATTTTTTTTACCGGGTGCACCAACAGGTCCCGGTCTTCCTGAGACACCCTGGACACCTTTCTCTCCACGAGGTCCTGGATTTCCAAATCCAGGAAGACCTGGAGGACCCCTGTCTCCTGGATTACCAGGGAAACCTGGCTCACCGGGGAGGCCCCGTTCTCCATTCACCAACAATGAGCCCTGTCACAGTTGAATATACATTAGTTGGGGTTAGGGAGGTTTGGGTTAAGTCAGATAAATGATAAACAGACTGAGTGGAAGTCACTCACAGGAGCTCCTTTAGGCCCAGGAGGCCCAGGGGCTCCATCACGACCAGGCGGACCGTCCAGACCGGGCAGACCAGGTGATCCAGGGAAGCCAGTGTCACCCTTCTCTCCCCTCAAACCATTAACTCTGATGGGATCACCTGGCTCTCCCTTCTGTCCAGTGAGGCCGGGAGGACCTTGAGGACCAGGAGAACCCTGGAAAGGAAAGAAGCAAGATGTCTTGATGCATGCTCAATCATCCAGGTAAAGTAAATCCCCCCAAATTTATTCTGTTCATCTGGACGTAGCATTTTCAGTGGGTGAAACTGAAAACGATACGTCCAGATGAACAGAATACATTTTTGGGGAAAGAAAGAAAAGTAAATAAGAAAATACAGCCAGGCTTTTTTGTTATGAGAAGTCAAACAGAGAAATTAAATCAAAGTATACCAAAGAAAATATGGCTTTCATTAAGAAATCTTATTTTTCTAGTGCAAAAAGATCATAAGCAACACATTAATCAAATCTGTGCCAAATTGTAGCTGTTCCATGATGATAATAAACACTTTTGGAAAGGAAAAGTAAGACATACTCACACTGGGGCCGACAGAGCCAGGTGTTCCTGAAAAACCTCTGTCTCCCTTGAGACCTTGGGTGCCAGGAGATCCTGATGAAGAAAAAAGGAACCATAAATATGTCTGTCCTGAGGTGTACTAAACTTTAATGTCTTTATTGTCACATTTAATGTCACTACTGAAGGACCACCAAGCAATTTTAATCTGCTATTGTGGAGTCAGGAAAGCTTGATAGAAGTCAAACAGAGAAAGCTTTGTTTCTACCACCTGATAGAAACAAAACTTTGGGGGTGGAGGGACTTACCGGGAAATCCAGGCGTTCCTGGAGGTCCTGGAGGTCCAGGAATGGGATTGGCGCTTGCTATGCAGTTCACACAGGTGTCACCTTTCTCACCTAAAACACAATCAGATCATTAATGTCACTTTTTTCTGCAAAAGGCTGCAGAGAAAGGGGAGACCGTCTTACAATTAAAAAGCACTTTTTTGGGAGATTAGGTGATATTTCAGCAATCTGACAGTAGTTATTTATTTTGATGCAATCTCAGACATTTTCCCACCTTTCTGTCCTATCTCTCCAGTGAAACCTCTTTCTCCTTGTGCACCAGGAACCCCAGGAGGTCCTGGTAGGCAGTTTTGACCTGAGGAAGTGCCTGGAGGCCCACGGAGCCCTGGCGGACCAGGGGGCCCAGGAGACCCTGCACGACCTGGGGGACCTGGCAGAAAGATTCCTGGAGGGCCCATCTCTCCCTTCTGACCTCTCTCTCCTGGGAAACCTTGAGATCCAGGTAAACCCCCACTACCGGTTCCTGGGAGTCCCGGTTGTCCTGGAGGTCCTGTCAAACCTGGAAAAACGAGGTCGACGTTGTGTTATTTGTTTTTTGTTTATTTCCAAAGATAATCAAAAAGTAAATCTCAAAAAATTGTCAACTCCAGCCAACAGCCAAAAGCAAAGAAAAGCCAGTAACTAATTTAAATAATTAATAATTGTACACCTTTATTTCTTCCTTAGTAACACTAAAATATAAAAATTATTAAAACCTTTCCCCTAAATGTATTATTACACTTTTAATCTGTTATCCTAGACCTACATCAGGGCGTGCTATCAGTGCATTTAGGTTGCACCATGTCATCTATTTTCTCATCTACTTTTGAACTTAAATTTGGTACCCGGATATAAACTAGCTTTAAAGCTAATCTGAATGCAAATAATAGCTATGGTTGATATGCGCCTGTGTGTTTTGAGCTCACCTTGTGCTCCTCTGTCTCCTTTGAGTCCAGGTGATCCTGGAAAGCCAGGGTCACCTTTAGGTCCCACCTGACTCCCTATTGGCCCGCCAATCACCTGATGGGATGTTAAAAAGAAATTAACTAAATTCACAAGACTCACACTCACTTAACTAGACAAAACTTTCCAAATATCTTTAAAAGTTTTTTTAAATAAAAAAAAAAACAAAACCTCCCAAAACAGAATAAATATAAAGTGCAATAACGGACTAGTTGAATTAAATCAAACTAAGATGAGATAAATATTTCCTCCTTATGGAAACATTCCTCATACCTTTCAAAACACTTTCTTATTTTATTTATTGAGTTTTTCCACGTACGATGGTTAAAATATAAATTTAAATATTAAGCTGTCTGTGTACAATAATTCACTGTGATTTTTTTTCCTCTCACACACTGCGAATGCATCATTACCCCCCCACCCCCCGAATTTTTTTTTATCTGGCATACTACGCTGAGCATCTGCATTTATATAGGGAAAAATATGGCGACAGCAGGAGTTTCAGACTCGCTGTCGTTTGGATTTCACAAGGAAAATGTCGAACAAAATGTGGTAATTTGCAAAACATGCTGTAAAACCATTGCCCGAAAGGTAGCAGTACCAAGAATCTATTCCACCAGCTGAAAAGTCATCCACTGCAAAATTAAGCCCGTTTCAAACTCCACATGTGAACGTCTCCTAACACACCGAAGAAAACTTTAAATAAACCAGCTGTGATATGAGCTACAGTGGCTATCGGCGAGAGAAACAGAAAAACGGCATGATTCCATGTTATTGTTTATCGAACGTGAAACATATTTGCGGTCTTCTTTTGAGGCTGGTTGAGTGAATTTTGTTTGTAGTTTGGTTAGATGAAGTTGAGTGAGTTCGTGGCTTCTTCTTTGTGTTTAGGCACATTTTGTGAAATTATGTAACTGCTCTTTTAATATTTTGTCATTTTCATTGTGTTTGGTGGCTATAGAAATGGTTTATATGAACTTTTAGCTGAAACTCTGAGGTTTCCTGACTTCTTGACTTCACTGAGGCTTAAAGTGCAGCTCACCCCTTTTGCCCCCGGTACTGTACTCAAGACATATCACTATATATATCATGTATCGCGATATAGCCAAAAAATATCGCGACATTAGATTTTCCTCATATTGTTCAACCCTATGTTCCATTCCGCTCCCGTGTCCTGAGTTCTGCATTTGGGTCCTTATCTTGCCTGCCACGCAGCAGACTCTGACAGGTATGCTTTTACTGCACTGACAGAGTGCTTGGGCTACTAAAAATAAATCCAGGTTGTGTTGTATTGTGGATCAAAGTATGGTGACACTTTTCTGCATTCAAAATGAACTGCAAATGAGTGAAAAAGCCTCCAAAATCCAAGGAAAAATTGTTCATTTCTTTATATTTTGGAAACAAAATACAAAGAAATGAAGGGTGGCTCAAGATATTTGCACAGCATTGTATTTATGTAAGAAGACAATGAAATGGTGCTAAGAGTCCAAGTGTTAGATAAATATTTCACAAATAATTAAATGTAGAATTCTCATTCACCTGCCCTGGTGGACCCGGGAATCCACGATCACCTTTTTGTCCCTTAAATGAGAAGCAGTGTTATTTACACAGTTCATCGCATTACTGTTTGACTTGTCAAATTAAAAATGTAAAAATATTCGGAAGAAACTTACTGTCTCACCATCCCTCCCTGGAAGACCGGGCTGGCCTGTCTCTCCAGTGGGCCCCTAAATGTGACAAAAAGCAATACAAGAACGTTAAGACCTGTATATGAGGCATTTTAGAAAAGGATTATGAATTGTGCAGTTTGTTGGCAGAACTCACTGAGTATCCCGGAGGACCCGGATCACCATCTTTGCCTGGTTTTCCCTGCAAGAGGGGGAAAAAACATGGTTATCAGGCTTTGCACCAAGGGGGCATCCTCCAGAGTTGAATATTGAAGCCATTACAAAATTGCCAAAAACTGCACTTCCTCCAGTGGCTACTAGAGGCTGGCTCCAAAAGGGAGTCAAAGATTTTGAGATGGACTCACTTCTTAAAACGTCCAGTTTTACAATAAAAATCACATGCAAATATATAAATATATATCCACTTAATTGAGTTAGGCCTGTGGTCAGGTTGCGCCAACACACGCAAGTGGAGTCAATAGGCATCTGCTAGCTCTTGTTCATTACTTCAAAACTTTAAACTGGACTTCATGACTGTGTGTATGGTAAAATAATGTGTATGCGTTCATGACTACCCTGTATTCACGTCTATGAAGAGCCGTTTGAACGTTTACACAGTTTTGGGCTTATTGATAAGGTTTCGGTATGACTTTAAAAGGCTAGGACAACATGTTCTACAAATACATACTGAACATACAATCTGCTTCATAGATCCCTTCTGGTTTCATCCCACTGCTTCAACCCAGGAGTTCAGGCTGTGCTGTCTCTTAGCAGTCTTGAAGGAATTACATGTCCAAACTGGAATATTGGAAATATGTTTGGGAATTCCCTCTTTGCAGAAAGTTTCACTTGCATGTATACACACAAAAAAACCCTGAGAAACCTGTAAAATAGCCAGATTGTTTCAGAAAGTTGGGCAACACCTTTCCTCTTTGAAAGGTGACATTAAACCAAATGTCAGAGATGAGGTTCCAGACACTCTTGCACTTGTACACATGCCGAATGAAGATTTAGAATGAAGTTTACCTTTGAGCAACAGACATGTTTTAGCAACATAGAGACGATTACTTAAGTTTAGTGACAGGATTTGCTTGAAATTCCAGAGCTGTACTTACTCGTTTGCCCGGCTCTCCTGGTTCTCCCTTTTCTCCTTTCTGCCCACCAGAGGGACCCTACAGTGAGATAAAGAGACATATAAACACCACAGTCACCATCAAGAAGACTAGATACTCCGCTTCTTCCAACTTTCAACTTAAATGTTTTGCCTGTTTTCTGGAGAGATTAATGTGTGAAGTCACATTTGGTTCAGAGGACCGGAGATACTTACAGGAGGTCCCGGTGAACCCGGATCACCTTGAGAGCCAGGAGGGCCTTGGTCACCCTGCAAAATACAGAGAAAAAAATCTCAATCAGAATCTTTATTGTCATTGTAGCAATGAAACATTGAACAATTAATACGTTTAGAGTTTGAACCAAATCTATTTGGCTCGTTTGCCGTTGTCTACCTAAGCTTTTCGCAGTGCTACTTTATAAAATACAGTCTGTTCAGGATTATGGTTCTGGCTTTCTTCATATCTAATACAATTTATTTCCCACTATGTACCGTATAACTCCAAACAAGTTGGAATGATGTGTAAATGATTTGCAAATCTCACAAACCCATATTTGCAGTTAGAATTGTCTTGGTGAAATCTGCCAGGCCTTTCCTGAATGGATGTGAGCATGCTGCTCTAAAACCTGTATGTACCGTTCAGCATCAGTGGTGCCTTTCCAGATGTGGACGCTGTCAATTCCACAGGTCTTAATGCATCGTCATACCACCAGAGATGCTGGCTTTTAAAATAAATGCTCATAACAAGCCAATTAGTTCCTCTCCTGTTTAGTCTGGAGGCTTCGCTTCTGTCCATTTTAAATGAGCTTTGGCTCAAAGAAGGTGTCAGCGTTTGTGGATAATGTTAACATACGGTTGCTTCTTTTTCTTTCTTTTTTTTCTTTATTACAAGATAGAGCTTTAACCAGCATTTGCAGCTGGCAAGTTGCAATGTGTTCACAGACAGTGATTTCTGTGAGTGTTTCTGAGCCCGTGCAGTGGTTTCCATGACAGCATCATTCCTGCTTTTAATCCGGTGTTGCCTTGCTTGAAGGTCACGGACATCCAATGTTGTTTTTCAGCCTTGACGTTTGCACACAGAGATTTCTCCAGATTCTCTGAATCATTTTAATATTATGTACGGTAGATATTGAGTTATTCAAAGCTTTATTCTGAAATGATCTCACCATTTGTAGATGCAGATTTATTTTTTTGCAGATAAACCCACCCATCTGTACGTCTGAGAGGCTCTGCCTCTCTAAGATGCTCTTTTTATACAAAATCATGTTACTGACCTCTTGACGATCAGTGAATTCAATCAGTTGCAAAATGTTCCTCCAGCTGTTGCTTTTTAATGCCACTCACTTTTCCAGCCTTTCGTTTGTCCTTCAAAATTTTTTGCAATGTGTTGCTGCCATCAAATTCAAAATGAACCAATATCTTTCATGAAATAATAAAATGTCTCAGTTTAAACATCTGTTTTCTTTCATATTTTATTTACTTTTTACACAATGCCTGTCTGGTGTTTTTTATTTCTTTACTGAATCAAATAACTACGTTATAAATTTTTGTGAGCAATGATTACTGCCAAGGTGAGGCATTTTGAACAAAGGTGCAATACATGCATTATGGAAAATATGAATGACCTTTTACATATATATCGAAAATCTGTTTATTATGCGAGTGACTCCAACCTGTCAGCAAGAGATACTGAGTTTTAAACTTGGTTTAAAAATCTCGCTATTTAAAATGAAATTTTAGTCTCGGCAGTCCTCATTTCTGTGGCAAATGGAAGACTTCACCACTTCCATGCCTTTAAAATAGTTATACCTTGTCTCCTCTCTGAATTTCGGTCTCAGCCGGCTTCGTCTGTTCCCCAACCTGTCCTGGAGGACCAGGAGGTCCTTGCAAACCTTGTGCACCCTATGGTCACGGCAGGGAAAGAGTAGCAGGTTTAGTAATTCAGTAAAAGACGAGTTTGAGACAGACTGAACATAACTGTAGTAAAAATATGATATGGTACCTTTTCTCCTTTGGGTCCTTGGAAGTGCAAACCCATATTCCCCTGTTGAGAAAAAGCAGAGGGAGGCTGTCACTTCAGGCCCAGTGGATTGTATTTCATGACCAAGAATAGTTCAAAATGTATTATCATCTTGTCTTAATTTACTAAAAATCAGTTACAAAGTATCTGATCTCACCTTAGGCCCAGGCGGACCAGGAGCACCTGGACGACCCTGAAAAACAACCCCAGAAACAGTTGGCCTTCAATCTGATGCTAGCTGTGCAACTTTCATGGAAAAGGTTTACGCTGTAGCAGCTTCACTTTACCTCAAAGCCTCTGGGTCCTGGAGGACCTACCGGACCTTGTGTACCTGGAGGTCCAGGTCGGCCCTGTGACATAAAAACACAAAGGAACAAGATGTACAGAGAATTGGTAAAACATACAGTTTAAAAAAAAACTAAAACATTTTTATCCTTTTGCTTTTTAATATTTATTTTCATTCTGTTTAGGTCTGTGAGCATTGCTGTGAGTGAGTAATTACAGTCCCTATATATGACTAGCTCTAAAAATGTTTCCATAAGCACAAATAATAACGTCATTAATTATATATACAGCAGACACCCAAATATATGATGGCTTTATGTTTTTCATATCAGTATTTGTCACATTTCAGCATATAAATTAAACGGCTTTTCATTTGTCACATTATTAAACTGACCGGTTTGCCATATAAAGCTCAAGCTCTGCTCGTTCAGAGTGAAACGCTAACTTATTTTGTATGTTTTTCTTTTGTTTTTTTTGTTTTTTTATACACACTTCATTCTGACTCACGTATTTGAAAACGTTTGAATCTGCACATGAATTTAATGAAAGGTGTGAATAAGCTTTGGCATCACAGTGTTTCAAAAAGGAGAATATTTCACTTACAGGACCTCCTGGCAAACCGGGTAAGCCCACTGCTCCTTGCTCTCCAAAACGATTGCTGGAGATAACATCACCTGGGTCTCCCTGAAAAGAAAAGAAAAAGAGACACTCAGATGTACATTTGTCTTCATGAAGGGAAAGAAGCCAAGAAAAAAAAAGGAAATGTTGCTTCTGAATATCAAACAATGTCAAAGAGCACCATCTAGTGGACGAATACAGAAAAAACTCAGCATAATGCCAGAAAAATGATAGAAATTCATTTTATAGAAACCTAAAGGAGAGACAGCAGTAGGCCTTTCACATTTGTGTGTTTCACAGCAAACACAAGTAAATTAGTAAAACTCTTATTTGTTTGTTGTCATGATTTGTTTTCTTTGTTTACAGTAATAAATAAAAAACAAGTGATTTTTTAAAAATCATTTTCCATGGTTTCATTTTCAAAACAGAACTTTTTTTTAATGTGTAATCTTTGTAATTGGCCTCCTCGTCCTTTCCTTAGACACCCACTCTGTGGCCTTTAAACTGGACGTGCACGCTTGTTTGTAAAACCACACATCCACATATCTACATTCACACAGTGGAGAAGGTCATTTAGATGCTACTTCATTAAGTAAGAGTTAAATGGAGGTCTTCCAGCCATAACAAGTTCAAAGCACAGTCAAGTCAATATTTCAAATTAGCAGTGACATAGAAATCTGTATATTAGTGCAGAAATCTCTGACCTATCATGTTTTTAATTCAGAGCAATAAATGACAAGACTAATAAAGAAGTAGATTTAAAAGGATCTAAGATCTAAAATGATTATGTTGCCTAAATGCAACAAATATTTTCAAGTTATGTTCATACAAATTATATTATAAACATGAGAAAACAGGAAGGTCTTTTTTGTTTCTAGCTGGTAGATGAAATAACTTTTAAAAATTTGAATTCAAACCTTGTAAATTATTTCTTTTTTTAACATTTTTCTTTAACATTAAGAACATTAAGAAACTATATTTGGTGATTTAAAATCCGATATATTGGCTGGCAATTTTTGTCTTTTGCACAAATGAAACATAAATACATTTTTGTCACATTTGTTATGTGTAGTTATTTACAGGTCCTCGTTAAGATTTTATGATGATAGCGTTTAAACATAAACAGGTCATGGACTACTCGTTAACACGCTGGCTGACTCTCCTTGGATCAGATGTTTGTGTTCGTGGCATTCCTAAAATATGTTGCCAGCAGGGAAGTTGCAGAGTGTCCTCTGGCTAGACAAACTATGCAACATCAACACGTCTCTTCATGGCGAATATCGGTCGATATATCAGGCTCTAGATTAACTTTTGTATTTTATTTTGATACAATTGTCCCAAATTCTTACATTGAAGCTAAAGTTTATTTTTATGGCACTGTTACACACATGGTGTTCAAATTTGTCGATGTGAAAAACTATAGCCATTCAAAATGTGATCATTCGCACAAAAAGTGGAACATTTGTGGTCACACTAACCACAACAAAGGCGTGTAAACAACATGTCACCATTTCATAAAGCTTTTGTAATTGCAGTTAGAGTCTCATAGTGCACTTTTACAGGAGTCTTTATGTATTGTCCTTAAGACAGTTTCTAGTGAGTTCAAAGAGGCATCTTTAGGAAAATACAGGAAGTAGCACCTTTTTAAATTCAACTACAACCTCTGGCTACAAATGTGGCCAATTAAAAAAAAAAAAGAATTGCCTAACAAAAACAACAAAGCTCTGAAAAACCTCAAAATGTTTGCATCATCAGACCAATAACTTGACAGCAATAAAACATCAACACCTGTTGATTCTGTTTGAAGGTGTCTCATGTTTTTTGTTTAACACGGTTACAAAATGTGTGTGTGCTGATTTTTACCTTTTGTCCTGGCAGACCAGGTGGACCCTGTAAATGTGAAAAATAGAAAAGTTTGAAAAAACAAAACAAAACCAGACAGGGAGCTGATCACTGTGATGTAACCTTCCTGCTGTAGTGACTTACTGTAAATCCTTGCTGCCCAGGTATTCCTGGACTTCCTGGGAAACCACTCTCACCCTAAAAAAGGAGAAGGAAAAAAACAGTAGAAAGACATAGATACGCTGAGTGTGAACATTCATTTTTGGCTTTAATTAATTTGTCTTTTATAACTTGTTTCTCAATTAAAGACTTTATTAGATACCTTTGTCCCATTGCAACCTGGCACTCCTCTTGGACCTGGAGGACCATCCTGCCCAGGTAGACCCTGATAAACAGGAATTAAAACAGGAAGTTTAACCATAAATGGTGCATGATTTTGAGTTAGCTAGAATTATTTTAGCTCTTTAAAAATCTCACTGGAAGTCCTGGTGTTCCTGGAAATCCTGGTGTTCCTGAAGGTCCCTGATAGAGTGAAAAAAATAAAAATGTGTCATTTAAAAGCTGAAACGTGTTGAGTTTTTTCAGGACCTAGCTGACTGTTATAAATAGGGTAAAATGGGGACACCTGCTGGTCAGAGTAGAACATTACAACCCCAAATCATTCAGTGCTGAGAAAGAATTAAAAAGTCATCCTGTTTATTCAATAGGGAAGCAAAAAGCAGGTGAAATCTACCTACTTTAAAAATCTAAATGTAACTACGTCTTGTGTGTGAGTGTGTGTTTATGAACATAAATATTCATAAACTTCAAATTAAAAAGAATTTTAAAAAAATTATGGAGCTGTATCTTATGTTTTTCAGTGTGGCAATGTCTCAAAATGTCTGTGAAGTCTTTAGGAAAAATGGTGGAATTACTTACTCTAATTCCTTTTGGACCAGCTGGTCCTTGAGGTCCATCACTTCCCTGAGAGAAAGAACAAACAAACAAACAAACAAAGAAGAAAACATTAACAATGAGCCCGATCATCTTTGACTCCACACTGTGAGCAGCATCAAATATCAGTAACTGTCAAGTAATCAATCTACAGTCGTATTACTGTAGAAGTAATGGAAAACCTATTAAAAAAAACAAACTAAAAGCATAAAATATAAAAGCAAGTGTTGTCATGAAAATGTGCTTAAAGTCATACATCAGCACCATATTTTACACTAAAATAGATTCAACACTGCTCAGGCTCTGTGTAAAGCATCAGAAGTAAAAGCACTTGACTCAAATCGAGCCTTCATTGGATTACCGCTGCGTGCGAGCAGTGTCGGCGCCTGAAGGTTCTTATCTATGTCTGATCTATGCCCTGCCTAGCAACCACCTAACAACAGCCTGAAACTACCCACTTGTAGTGTTTATGGACTGACAACACCTTATGAATACATTTTATTATTTCAAATTGACAACAATAACATCTCATTCATATTAACCAAGCTGAATTATAAACAAATATACTATAACATTATCATGTTACCTAGCAACCACCTGGCAGTGTCAACCCAGTTTTTTTTAGCACTTATGCGTGTTATAAAATCATTCTATCACTTTCTACAGCGCGAAGACGCCGTAGTCTGGATTTTCCAGTTATGTTTGATCCTCTGACAAACAAAAATGTATTTTATATTTATGCAAATGAAACCTCCTTTAATTTTTTATATTTCTTTTTGTTATTCTGAGTAATTTTACTCAGGGGGAAGGCTGAAACCTTTTTTGATGGAGTGTAGAAAACTTTTTGACTGCAGGAAACATGCTTAATGCAGAAAAACATCATCTATATATATCATGACATAACTACCTAAATATTTAGTAATTATTTACATTATTGTCCTTAATTAATTAGTCAGTTTGTTGACCAATAGTAGTTTGTAAAAAGAATAACATTTACTCAGAGACTTATGTTGGGGTTTTTCCCCAAAGAGGTCTTTGCAAGAGTCAAAGACACATCACCAGGAGCGCAACTGAAACATCATTTCAAAAAAAAAAAAATCAGTTTAGCTTATTTACTCATTTACTCAAGCAGAACAGACACAGATGTTAGTAAAGTAACAGTGACTCATTGTTTTTAATTGTACATGCACTGCCACCATCCAAAATCAGAAAATAGCCTACATCTCAAGAAAATGATATATTCAGAGAGTTTCAATTCAAATTAGTTCCTTTTCTATACCCTCCTTTTCTCTTCTCGCCCCCTTGTCCTTCAAACCCACCTTCTCTCCTCTGGGCCCAATTGGTCCTTCTGGTCCAGGGAATCCAGGGACGCCTGGCTGTCCCGTCAAACCTGGGAAACCCCTTTCACCCTGCAACCAATGACACAGTCAAACAATCATTTGTTTCATATTTAAATGTAATTATCACATTTTCTGTGTTTTCCAGCTACACACCCCCAGACCTCCAGTATCTGGACAGCTGCACATTAACTTCTGCTCTGCAGGCTCTGTGGCTCTGCACATTTAAGTTGGAATAAATAAATGATCCTATTTTAAGAAGTTTCAGATTTAATATGAGTCCGGTTATTCTAAAACAGGAAAAACTGAGCGGTGCATTCATGCTTTAACGTACTGTATGAACCACAAATGTTCAAATGTAATGGAACACCTGCGTCGGTGTCATCTGCAGTTGTTGAAGTTCTGTTATGAGAAATCGCAGTTTTAGAGGGTCTTTCTTTTGATTCTCCTGCTTGTGCTAATGCACGCGTACTCTGGTCAAAAAAGAAAGTTATTTATAGCCTATAGCACATTTAAACCACAGAGGGTATAGAGCATATTTACATTACACGTCCAAAAAAACACAAAATACATTGAAGTCTAAAAGACCAATACATCACTGGACCCAGTGATGTATTGGTCTTTAAAATGTGCTTGAATTTGTCAAATTAATGATGATTCATCTAATAAATCATGACACACTGCTCTCCCCTCTACAGAAGCTTCCTTTATGGGTTAAAAGTATCGGTATTAGTATCGGCAATACTGGCCCTGTGTTTACTTGGTATCAGGTTGATACCAAAATCTGCAAGTATCGCACTATTATTCATAGAAAATGAGAGGAGATTAAAATGTTGTACTGAGAACGGTTGAAAGTGTATTTCACAACATAAAACCCGGTGTCTTGTGTTCTTGAACGCTTCCTCTCGATCGTTGTAGAGTCTTTACATTACAATATAAAGCACATTGAGGCGGCAGTCGTTGTAATTTGGCGCTATATGAATAAAACTGATCTGAGTTGAATTAAACGTGTGAGTTTGTTCTCCAAAGGCCAAGATGTTTCTGCATGAATGATGTGAAAACTTTGCCTGTCTTGGTATTTTGTCAAACATCAGCTCGTCCCATCATCCAGCTCGTACAATCACAGCCAGAGAAACACGATGAAAGCTGGAAATAGAGCCAGGCTGCCTTTTAATATAAAACTTGTGCCTTCTGAACTGTGTGAGCTTCAATAGCAAAATGTAAGAACCACAGAAAGAAAATATTAAAAAAATCACAATTCATATTTCTACATCTCTGAGTATTGTGATTCTGTGACGCTATTTATTATTTAAAGACCCGTGTCGGTTATTTTGGCTATAGTGTTTGAGCCTGTGATGAGTCTGACTGGTTCAACTTAAATACAGACTGGAAGGCCGGCACTGATCTGGTTCTAGAATAATAATTGTGTGTGTTTTTTTATTTTTTAGATTTGTGTTGCTTTTAATTACATGTAGGAAATCTAAGAGAAATCGGGGCCTTTGCTCCCTCACTCTGTGCCCTCAGTAAGCACTCTTCTGATGAGTTTATGGACTCAGTCGCAAGTGAATAACACGTGAAGGCCACTGTGTAAAAATACATGTTCATTAATTGGACAGGAGTAGTCAGGTGTGGTGTCCTCACATTCACAACACAGGGGTTACTAGTAACACCCCACATACAGTCATTTGTAACTGAAGTGTTTGTAATACGTTTTATCGTACATTGTGTAAAACTTTGTTTACCTTTTCTCCTTTTACTCCACTGCAGTCACATTTGGATCCTGCACATCCATGGCAAGCCTGTTTAAAAAACAAAAAAACAAGAGAAATGAGCATCTTTTGAGTTTTACTTAACCCAAAACCATCAGCGACACTACCAACAAGTTCAAGTTCAAGTCGGCTTTATTGTCACTTCAACCATATACAGCTAGTACATAGTGAAACGAAACAACGTTCCTCCAGGGCCAAGGTGCAACATGCAACATAAATGTACA
>VOQK01021890.1:22990-34634 GCA_015052645.1 Benitochromis conjunctus
AGGCACTCTAAAAAGGAGCAGAATAGGTCAACCATGAGCCCACTCAAGGTGTTTTACTTGTCCTAGGAGTATGTTATATAGCACGTCCTCTTCTGTTTAAAAACTGGTGGATGAAATGCGATTTATTTGTTTTTCCTTTAAACTATTGTCTCTGGCTCTTTGGTCTCTTCATTACTCTTGTGTAACTGACAAATAAAACAGCTTGGACACAAACAGCCAAGCTTAAAGGCCAGTTTCTATTTTTGTATTTGTTGTTCATAAGGAGCTGGAAGTGAAAACACTGCACCCTCAGTTTGGCTTCCTTTAAAGGGAACCTATTGTACTCACTTTAAACTCCATATTTTTATCCCTGGACTCGAGGATAGAGGATCTTTGTATGTACTGAGCTTTGGTGTAGCCCCTCAGTTTTTCTTCTGCATTAAACACGCTGTTTTAGCTCCTCCAACTTTCTTTTAAGTTTCCTCAGCGCATGTTTAATATTTACACCCACTATTGGAACTGGTGATATATGGCAAGACATTAGGAAAAACACGTTCCAACAACTTTAGAGCACAGTCAGGATCATTATCAACTTTATACTTGATGACTTTCATATGTGTGCAAAAACGAGAAAGGATTTTTGTTCATATATATTCTAGTATGTACACACACATCAAAAGACAAACTTTGAAAACCGGCTCTTTAAACTATTAACTGACTACTCTTAACATTAAACCAGAGACATAACTCCCACTCTGGAAAAGTACAGCAGGAACACTGACGCTGCTTTCCTCAGGAGATCCAAATATTAATTATGATTCTTTTATTTGGTTAGGTATGATACTGTGAGAGCCACCAGCTTCTTATTTCTGTCCCCATGGATAAATCTAAGGTATTTCTGCCAGGTATTGATGTTTATAATCTCATTGCACATTAAGCTTCTTCCTTTTTGTTGTAAGGATGAGCGAAAGATGTGTATTTTTGCAGAAATCAATGCTCAAACAAATGGGGGGAAACGGGAAATGCTCCATGTGTTTTTCTCCTCTATTTGTGAAAACAGTGAAGTTTGATCCACCTGCACATGCTTGGAGAAAAATGGTCTGAGAAAGGTAGCCATAGTGAGTCACATACAGCCTCAAACCTCACCTTCCCGTCCTATAAAACACCTCGGTCACTTGTAGAGTCTTGTAGTATTTCACACACTCATCCATTTTTTATTTGCCCTCACTCCCTGCAATCCACTATAAATTTCCTGATCATAAGATTGTGTCCGTTTCTGTTGGAAGAAAAATGTCTAAAATCCAGCATACACTAGAAATCAATCTGCATGTCTCTGGGAAATACACGCTCCCGTTCACTGCCTCCAATTCTGCTTTTGCCAACTCCAGGAACCACAAGTAAGCCTGCAGTCTGAGAGCAAAGTGTTGGGTTGGGATAATATGATACTGTGAGGTCTTTAAGATATGAAGGTATGGGGCCTGATTATTCAGGACCTTCTATATGAGGAGAAGGTTTTTAACCCTGCGAGCTTTAAGCACCAAACTCTGACCACCCTGAACTGACCTTGAAACTGGAAATACGAAACTGGAACCAGAGCAATATAAAAACAGAACTGGTATGTTTTTATCTATAAATTGATAAGACCATGGCTGCTACCGTGGCCAGATGTGCTTTGTAAGAGAGAGATTTGGTCTAAATAAAGGTTAATAAATAATAGTGCAAAGATAATATAGTAGTAGTGTGTCTTTTTTTTATCCCTGTCAGTAGTCCAACTAGAGTATTTTGGATCAGCTGAATGCTTTTTGAATACATGCAATGCAGTTTTTGAGAATCACTCTGAGACGGGATGTCACAGTACATATGAAGGGGGTAAAACCTTTAACTGCTTCTTTGACAGGATCTAAGTCACGTTATCATCATTAGCCACTGAAATCTTTTGTCGATGGAGCCGATCACTTCTGTTCAGTATCTGAAAATCCTCCAGTGTTACACTCAGATGCTGGATTGATTGCTGTGGAGCTGCAGGCTCTACCACGATGCTTCTGTTGAGTGGTAATGTCATTTGCATCGGACGCTGGCCTTCAGATAGCTCTCCGCTCATTAGAGCTTATCAGCTGAATGCAATTTTGTGCCTATAGGCTGAATGATTGAAGCATTTGTTCCACGCAGTCCTGAGTTTGTTTCATTGTTGCTTTTTTTTTACTTGCACCTTCAACTCTTTACAGATGATGATGATGATTGCCTGCTGAGACTGTTTTACCCCTCAACACATAAACACACGCACACGCACGCACACATACATACATATCAAGGCTCTTGACAAATCAACACAGCCTCTCCAAACACACAAACCAACAGCAATTATAATTTAGTTATTTACCCAGCCGCCACCCCTCCCTTTCTCTTCCTTTCTGTAGCGAGCAGGAGGATTGTTATCTATCCATCATCCGTCTATCTAATAGTGCCTGAATGATTCAGAGGAAGCTGTCACAATCTCGGTCTCTGTGGGACGTCATTTGCGCATCAGTAACAAACACGTCAATGGCGCTGCTGATGTGCATTCAGCCATAAAGCAATCAGACGAGTTGGTGTATCTGCAGATCCTTATGCCGTCTCAAATGGTCAGTTTCGATGGATTTTAGTTTTTTTTTATTTTAGGCTATTACATTTCTTTTTCTGAGTTTTATTATACTTTATTTTAAGGTCTTAAAGTTAGAGATGATACAGAAACATGAGAAATCACTTCCTACTTGCAGGGATTCAGTCTTTGGTGCTCAACTGTCGACTCTTCTCATAGTTAAGTCCAGGTTTTGGGGGAGATTTTTCCTTAACAAGATATGCATTGTTCACACTTTGAATTATGTTAAAATAAATATGATACAACCCAGTGAGGAAACCTATGTTTGCATCTCAAACATCCACAGATCTTCTACTGATAATCTTCTCTGTTGCTGCAGAAAGCGTGTTAGATGTCAATATCTTACATATTAGACACGTGTAATGATAATCTGGGTGACTTCAGCTCAGTTATGCTCAGAAATCTGCGCAAAGATCTTAATTTTGGCAGAATGTATAAAGATGAGGGGAAAAATAATCTATGAACATGAGCTTCCATGATATCAGAGATGAGCTCAGAAACACAGGTCTACATCTTGATTTTCAAAAAGTATATTATAATATGAATAAAAAAAAATAGGGTTGAGCAGCGTGTGACATGGTTAACTCTCAATATCTACAGGGGAAATTAAAATATTGCTGAAAAATGAAGGTGAAGTGTTGGCAAAACAACTGGTCAAATCTATATGAGATTCTTGTAGATTCTAATCTAAAAGTACTGACTAAGCCTGCACCTGGTGAACTTGCCTGTTTTTAATAGAACAAACATGGTCAGAGCTCTTGTCTCCTCTCCATCATTGTCAGAGCTTTATTTGCTGATCCACGAAATGAATTACTACCAGTTTTTTCAAACTCCATCTACTCTACATCACCAATGGTGGTTAGCAAGAAGAAACTCATCAGTTATGATGCTAAATCACTGAACCTTGTTTACTTGCTAATTTTCCATCACTGAAGCTCGTTCACTTGTTAATGTTAGCAGTGTTTTCACACAAACTGCAGATTGTAATTGATCTCAGAGCAGTGAAAGCAGACTAGCAGCATCTTGCTTCGCTCATTGCTGTCACAGAGCAGCGGTTTGTCCACAATGTGGACGGGCAGACCACCAGAAAAAACCTGTTGGTCTCTTGACTTGCCCACTTCCAGGTCTTGTTAACGGTAGATGGACACACCCTCAGAGACAGAGGCAACTACATTTTGCTATGAGACCGAAATAAGCGCAGGTGTCAGCAATAATAGCTAACTGCAACAATGGCAGAAATATAAAGGCTGGATGCACAGATTAATTGACAGGCAAGTAGCTTTATGAAGACACTTCTGAGATTAAAGGAGAGAGATTGTATTACTTGGGTACATTTTAATTGATGTTTATTTTTATATTTTACAAGGCAAGCACTGCTTGCCTTGCTTGTCCTGACAGAAGGCCACCAGCACTTAGCATCTGAATTTCAATTATTTATACTCTGGTCACAAGTATAGTACAAGTATAAATAGTATAAACTCTGCCAATAAGTTCTCTTTAATGGTTAAAATCAGTCTAGACTTAAAAGAAAATGAATTTGTGCATGTCATGACTGCTTGTATCCAGGTATATTGTTTAAATTCAGTAAAGATCATAATCTATGCATGTGTTTAAAGACCACTATTCTGCTAAAATCTTTGAATTGTGTGAATTGTTCATCACACAAGTGTCAAGTACCAGAACTTTAAGCCAAAACTAGTAACAGCAATAACCAGTAGATAGTACCTTTAAAAAAAAAAAAAAACATAAGTCCTTAGCTCCCGTTGACTCTGAAAAAGTGTCACCATTTCTTGAATTGAAGTCAGTAATTCTTTAAATGAGTCATTATGGTGTGTGTGTGTGTGTGTGTGCTGGTGGTCTGTTTGGAAATTATTGTTCTGGTAATGAGATTTGAGGGCTTATAGGATTCTTTGATGTCTTTGTTGGCAGCTGTGATTGACAGCTGGCTTGCCTGCTGCTCTCTGCGGCTTCTGAACTCATGCTGAGTCGGACCGTTTGAGATTCAGTTTAAAAGAAAAAAGTATTTTTTTTTTTTTTCTTTCTCCAGGGCCTCGTTTCAGGAAATTTCCAACAAGAAAGCTGTGACTTGCAACATGAGATAATTTTTTTTTTTTGTCAAGTTACATTTGGCACTTTAATCATAACAGACATGATACTTTCAAGACGTGCATGAATATGCGAGAGCTTCCACATTCAACTGCAAATGGGAAGTAACAATTGTGCGTTACACATAAATTGAAGGCTGTTTGTGATATGTAGCATTCACTGCCTATAAAATATGCTCCAAATTGATGTCAACATTATACCATCATACACATCCTCATTCCCAGTTTGGCAATGAACCCGTTCAGTTGTTATAAACACATGGAGGCTGTTGGAAGTAATCTTAATGTTTAGCAGCTCTGTCGTGGCCTTGATTGAAGATGAATTTCAAAAAAGAATAAAGTGATCTACGCCACATATGCTGCAGTGTGCTGGCATGTTGAACTCCGGAGGGAGCTGGAATTAGAAAGACATTATCACAGAACAAATGAACCTCTTACAGCATGTGTAAGGTCATTTTCTTTGCGGTAATGGAGACGTGCTCAACTTGGTATGCGTGTTGCATACAGGGTTGATGAAATGATGAAGACAATAAGCAGTCTATGAATATCAGAAGGGAGACGCTCACAGTGATTTTCGGTGTCCATCCATTTAAACACCAAAGATTTCTGTGAAAATTAGGATTCTGATTAGATGTTCATGCATGCAGCCTTTGGGACATTCCTTAGAGCCAGTCAGGATCATCCCAGTACATGCCACAGTAGGGTTGTGATGGACTGATGATTGCTCACCAATTAAATATTTATTTTGTACCCACACTTATTAACCTTAACATTAACAGAACTGATCAACTTAGTTTACACCACTTTGCATCTAGTCATTATTATTCATCTCTGGCACTCTTTGTCTTCTCTTCTTTGTCCTGTCTTCTTTCCCTAACCCCTAACTGGTCGGGAAACATTGCTGCTCCTCCCTGAGAATGGTTCTGCTGGAGGTTTCTTCCTGTTAATGGGGAGTTTTTCCCTCCCACTGTCACCAAGTGGTTGCTCACAGGTTTGTTGGGATTTTCTCCCTATTATTGTGCGGTCTTTACCAATCGATGTTAAGCAACTTGCAGTGACTGCCGTACTGATTTGGCACTATATGAAGAAAACTGATATGAATTGAAATGGGAAATGCTTTATATGTTTGTTTTTATAGTAGTTAAAACAAAATGTTTACAAAGATGAGTAATATAACCTGAGAGAAGCAAATTATTGCTTTTGGTTTTACTTGCTTGTGTGTGTGTGTGCGTGTGCGTGTGTGCGTGCGTGTGTGAGGACCAACTTGATTTATTTGAAAGGGGAATAGTGAAGTCAAAGGTTTTTTTTGTTTTTCTTTTAATGATATTAGAGTTGCTTCCATTGCCTCTCCATCTTCTTTTTTTTCGTTCCTTTTGGGTAAAGCAGCTCTTTCCTCCCTGAGTTCTGCAGCTTTTCTTGTGCTTTTTCGTGTTATTTAGGAAAAATGACCCATTAAAAACCATTAACTGTGGCTCAGCTTTCTCCATGTGATTAAATAATGTCGCTCTCCTTCCTTCTAGAGAGCTGAGGCTTTAATAATGTTGTATTCAGTAAGCCCTGAAACAAGCAGATGAGACCATAAAGCCATCAGGACTGAAGGTGTGGGTGAAGGGAACTGAAGGCCATTTTCTCTTCTGTGCAGTCATAGATGTTCATATGAAACACGGTTCGAATTTTAATAATGCCTTCAGTGTGTGTACAGTAATCCCCATCAGCTAAAAGTTCTGGCTGCAGACTGTTCTGAATACTCAGTTTTACACAATTTATTATACTCATGATTCCATATGATGTTGTGGACAGGAGATATTCCTGAGATGGTCATATCATCCACACACTTCTGGCTTTTGGCACAGAAGTCCAAATCACCTGTTGTTTACGAGGGGCAGCCAATAAGAAGATAGTTGCCTTAAACACATGTTCCATTAATGTCAGGAAAAGAATGTGATTAGCTGTTTAACATTTACGTCTCCAACAGAAATGTAGGTGTTTTAGTTATTTATTATTTATTTTGGTGCAGTAGACCTGTCTTTGTAGGTTAAGTGAACAGTTAAGTCAGAAATGTATGCCCCCCCATTTGCAATTTTCACATTTTCCATAGCTGTTTCACCCCATCCACCCAACCTTCCAAGGCCCCTTTGTTTGACACCCTTAGTTTAAATATTCGTTGGTTTAGGTTTATGATATCTGATCGGGATTTGATGGTGCAAACACTGAGCTAAGCCCAAAGACTGTTGTCTCAGTGAGTTTAATGATTCAGCGCACAGACGGGTGGGGAAAAGTGACGGTACTTTGCACACACAAAGAAGAAAAATTAGGAACTTCTGGCTTTTGATTTTTCAAATTTATATTCAGATTTCCTGCAGGCAAATTATAATGACTAGAATCTGAATGAATGATCTGAACAATGCTCGTTATAATAAGGAGCTCTCTGTGGTGTAATAAATAAATCAGGTGTAAAAAAAAAGTTAAATTCTCACAAGAGTTTTGGCTCAATGAACCTTTCAAGTTTACATCTTTGACTTATCACAATGGTTAGGCATTTAGAAAAGTATTATATTGCCGCACTCTGTAGAAATGTCAAAAATACCTGTGAAATTTTGATGTGAACTTTCACAGCTGCACATACAGATATACAACATGAAGTAGCACTGTAATATCCGAATTGCTTTTCAGAGGCGGGAAGGAAAAGATTGCCTTTTTGGCATCCCCTACTGAGATCTGAAGCGATACTGCAGACAGAGGAACGAGCGGGGGAAGAAAAAACAACAAAAAGAACCAACTCTTCCATCACCTAAACGTCTCCACAGCCTCACTTTCACCTCCATCGCCTCCCCCTCCACCGCAGCGGAAAAAACTGAACAAAGGAGCAATTTGAAATGTAACTCCACAACAACAGCAATAAACCTCAACTTTATCCCCTCGAGACACACGTCCTGCAGACACAGGCGGACTGTGTGCTTGGACTGTAGGTCTAGTATGATGGTGGTTCATCCTACCAATGATAAAGCCATAAATAGGCTATTGTAGAAAAAAAAAATAACAATGACTTTGTATCATGCTGCTCCTCGACATATATTGTTATACATACAGAAATGTAGAAAGATGAGAAGATTTAGCTAAACCCTGAACCGAGAAATATGCATAAAACCAAAACAACAAGTCATGGTTAACTGGACCTGAGCTCCTCCAGGAGTGTAGAGATGTCATGGATTGCGCTTTACCAAGATGATCAGATGATCTCATCTTAATTCCATCACCATGTTAGTTTTCTAGGGTTGTTTTTTGAGTGCTTATATTTTTTGAAGAGGCTAAGCTAAGGATAAGCTAAGACCAAACAGCTTGGCTAGCAAGCCACATCCACAAATTGTATGAAAGAAGAAAAAGTCACATATATATATTACACACGTTAATACATTCAAATAAAATTATTTAATTTTACTCTCAAAAGCTGGAGCACAGACTTTGAGGACCACGTGTTCAGAAAATTGCTCCAAAAGCATAATCACGCTGCCAGAAGTCGAGTTCAGGGTTTCCAATTAGCTGAGATGAAGCTTAGCAGCTACAGCCATTTATGTCACCATCCACCTGTCAGTCAATTAGGCCACACCCCTAAAGTTTGATATTGTGGTTATAGCTATATTAGCTATTATATATATTAGCTATAGAGGTCAAATCAGGTTTTTGTTTGTTTTGTGTGTCATGCTGTAAACATGTTTGTTTCTGCTGTAAAGTTGGACATGTTAACATGAGAGTTTGTGCAGACGGACTCACTGCTAGACTCATAGCTTTTGGCATTAATAGTCCTGGATGTTGCTGCTTGGTTGTTTTAGAGTTCAGAAACAAACATGATCATTTAGTTAAAGAAACTGTCAAGATGTGACCACATTTTAATGCAATCATATGCATAGGTCAGTCCAAAGGTTTCTTCAAAGAGCCAAAATTGCATACACTGTTTGTATTGCCAACAAAAGCTGCGTGAAGTCTGATATTTGATTTTCTTTCATTTTTTTTAAGTTGTTGGGCTTAAACACGGCAGATCTGAAAAAACCCACACTGTTTTTAGAGGCTTTTAAAAATATGTCTGGTGTGAAAAGCAGGATCCACAAAGACTGTTGAGGCATGTCAGGATGGGTTCAAAAAGTTCATATTCATCACTCAGAGAGCCACGATAGCGCTGTCAGCTTTTCAGGCAGTTGGGGAGACCGAAAGGACGTCTCTCTCCAGAGCGGCTTCAGATCTACTACTGATGGTCCACGACTCATAAAAGAGCAGGCGGAGGGGGTGGGACCCATGAGCAGAGCAGCGACTTACAGCTTCTACAAAAAAATTGACTTTTAAACAGGCAAACAAACTGTACACATTGACTCATCCACATGCACACAGACACACAAATGATGCTCCTGCTTCAGCCACCTCTCTGCATGCAGGGAAACATGCCAGCGGTGGCACTTCTGCTGTCATAAGCGATTTAAGTTCCATAACCGCTAAACCAAATCTAAACCGGGGCCTGCCAAGATCGGAGTGAAGGCAATTTATTTTATTGTAAATGATACTTGTCCAGCGATTACTGTTTGTGATAGATGTGTGCTGTTCAGCCAAAGGCCTCCTGAGCTCAGGCTGCATTTAATAATTTCATTCAGTCTGTCAGCAGCACAGCATCTTTTCCGCTCACTCACAGGAGGAGCATCATAAATATCCTCCATGTATGACTCCAGTTCTCAGCTGCAGACATTTCTTATAAGGATAATCACAGGTAGCAGTGTTACTATATGAGATTTGGTTTTTGAATAAATGTTCTCGCCACGTTTCTCCTTAACACCGATGGATTTTTCTCAACCTCAAACTGTCAAAGCATCGATATCAGTCCCAGCAAAACAAATAGACACCAGTTGTGCAGAAAAGGAAAAGGTCAGGAGGTACATCTGTTTAACATTTTCACCTTCTCCGATATCAGTCACTGTCACAGGGGTTCAAACAATGATATCACTGTCAGAGAGAGAAAGAGAGACAGGAGAGGGGTGAAAGACAGGCGGAGTGACGGGGAGGAGGGAAAAAGGCTGAGAGAGAAAGGCAGTCTAAGAGTTGACACCGAGCATCCCCCTGGGGCTGTTTATCTGCCACTGTTTACACAGAGAATTGGGTTGTGCTGAAGCACCTCTGACACGTTTTCCTTCTGTCTCAAGGTCACTCTGAGATGCCAGTAAAGCTCAGAGCAGCATGTTTGCAAGGAAATCAGTAAGAAAATACAGACAAATGACGCTCTGCAGAGAGAGGAAGTTCCAGGATTTGTTTTTCAGATTAAGAAGCCCTGCACTCGATCAAAACTGTTCAATTAGACTTCAGCGAGTACAGGGAATGGAATAAACAGCCATTTATAAAGCACTTTTCCAGCCTTACTAAAAAGCACAGAGTAGTGAGTGAGTCCAGGGATCCTGAAGTAATCAGAACAATAAACTTGGTTGCTATCAACATTAATAAACCTATTAATCAGCTTACATTAAGGTTGGAATAGATTTTTCACTAAAATTCTGTTTTATTTCACCTTAACTTATTTGCTTTTATCGTGTTCCATTGGTGGACGTTCGTTCAAGTTTCAGATGAGGTCAGTGTAGAGGAGTAATCCCTGTGAGCTCTATAATCCCAGTTTATCAGCTTTATTTCTTCTTTGGTGTCTGTGATATCCCTATTATGGCCTCAAAAACTCAGAGGCCCTCCATGATCTACTGTCCAACCTTGGGCAGATCTGATAGGGCAGCCTATCAGAAGATGTTTACCTAAAAGTGGGAGGAGCTTTTTTTTCCATAAAGCAGATGAACTGAGGGGTGGCACCCAAGCCCAGAAAAAGATGTGGCTCTCTATGAGGCAGTGAATCAAGCAAAGCTACTCTAGTAGACTCAAATGATAAAGTTTCCAGAGCCTTTTGAAAGGTCACTGTTAGTTTCCTTAACGCCTATAATTTTATATCGGATTTAAACTAAAATACTGACTGAACTAAAATTTATTTCAACCAGGGTCCGTATAAGAGGTTTGAACCTCTGGAGTGCACCCATCCACCACTTCTTCCATCATCATGCTTATTTCCAATGAGAAGAAAGGTTCAGGTAGTTTGGATATCTGCTCAGCATTTCCCCAGTTTCCTTTTTCCTGGTACATCCAACTGGGACAAGACCTCAAGGCACCAGAGGGTGTATACATCCAACCTGACCTTGGAACCCCCTGGGAATATCACGCAGGAGCAGGGGGAACTAGCTCAGGAAGAAATGTTTTGTACTACTCTAAGGAGCTTGTACAGCATATACTACATTGCAACGTAATATATGCTGTACAATGTAGCGAGGAATGCTCAGACCTCTACATTGGAGAGACAAAACAGCCACTTCATAAACGCATGGAACAACATGGAAGAGCCACCTCGACGGGACAAGACTCGGCTGTCCATCTGTATCTAAAGGTCAAAGGTCACTCTTTCAAGGACACCAATGTTCACATTTTGGACAGAGAAGACAGACGGTTTGAAAGAGGATTGAAAGAAGCCATCTATGTCCACTGTGAACGACCATCTTTGAACAGAGGCGGTAGCTTATGACACCAACTGTCTGCCATCTATAATCCAGTTTTGAGATCCTTCCCAGATGCCTTAATGCCCATGTTTCCTGGACCTTCTGGCCTCAGAAAATCACATGATAGGGTGGGGCGAGGTTTCACAGCAGGTTCACCTGAAACCTTGGCTGATTGTGATCTACACCCGTTTTCACACCTTGGCTCGTGTGATTAGGTAGAGGATTACAGGGGGTCCATGTCCCTCTTGGGGGGGTCACTCCCATAGGGCTTAAATCTGGGACTCTCCACCATTTGACCTTAGAACTGAAGAAACTTCTCGGATGAGAGGTGAAACGTCTTCAAGCAACTTAAAAAAGTCCAG
>VOQK01021902.1:6299-22256 GCA_015052645.1 Benitochromis conjunctus
AAGGTGCTCAAATCTTTGGATTACTTAAACATGAACGAAGAGCCGGCTCTTCGTTCATGTTTAAGTAATCCAAAGATTTGAGCACCTTTGAACTGAGCGCAGAGGAAGTTCATTGACTGCTTGTAAGTTGTTTTTATCGAGGTAAACAAAGTGGACATCTCCAACTGTTGCTTCAGCGCTGGAGAGAGGATGAATGGTGACTTTCTTAACTGCCTGTTGTATAATCTCAGCACCACAAACACACAATGTGGGGGTGTGTGTCAAATTAATACAACTGGAACAAATCCACTCAAGTAATAAAATTATACACCACATAGCCTGAGAGGCCTTTATCTGAGTCCTACTTGAGTATATACACACACACACACACGGGGCAGGATATACATAGAACTACACATTTACTTAAATACAAAATTAAAAAACTTTCTTCCTTTTCCTACTTTTTCACTCTGAAGTTTCGGTTATTTTTGCTGTCCTCTGTTGAAATGTTTGCCTCTACAAATCTACTTAATTGCTTTTTCCAAGGCTAACACAATTTACATTTTGTCATAAGCGATATGGAGACAAGACTAAAACATTATGAAATACTAATAAGTAACAGCTGGTGTAGGGTATCCTGCAGAGGGAAGACTGTCTTGTCCGTGGACTGAAAACAAATAGTGCCTTCAGCGTTTTGAAGCAATGCTTTATTCACCTGGGACTCGGTAGGGTGACCTGCCAGTATAATTATTGGCTCATTATGCCTTATTAAGCCAGTAATTAAAGGAGCACTTTTTTCTTCTTCTTTTTTTAAAATTAGGCCTATTTTCTTTGTTGTTGAGAGTCTAATGAAAAGATTGATACCATTCTCGTGTCTGCAGGTTTAATATAAGCTCCAGACAAAAGTGCCTGGCTTAGTTTAATTAGCATAAACACAGCAAACAAGGGGAAATTGCTGAAATTTATCTGAGGGATGGTGAAATCTCTAAAGACTACTAATCAAAACTTTATCTGCACAAAAATGACATGTAAAAATGACAGTGTGGAGCTTACCTTCTGCTGGCTTCAATTCTTTACTGAGAGAGGTGCCAATGCTTTCACATGACTCTCAACAAGCAGTGGACCAGTGTGTATTCATACATTGTTCCCAACACAAGATAAGCTGTCATGTCAGCTATTACTTGGGCTTCATTTATAAAAATGTTCATATAAGTTATACATGATTTTATATTTATATTTTTTTTAAAAAGTAAAAGAGTGTATGTATATATCTCTATATCTATACATCTATATCTATACATCTATATATATGTGTTTATCTCTCGCGCTCTCTCTATATTTATTTATTTATTTATTTATTTATTTATTTATTTATTAGTGCTGTCAACGTTAACGCAATAATAGCTGCTAACGCGGTCATCACGATTAACACGATAAAAAATTTTAACGCGCTCAACCCGTCTGGAGCGCAGAATGACAAACTTTGGACAAACTGCCCGAAATGCATTGACAGAGACATTTCAGGGATTTTGAGTCAGTCTGCGCTCCAGATGGGTTCATTGTTAATGGCGTTAGTCGCGATGACGACGTTTACGCGTTTAGGCTGCATTGACGCGCTAACGCCGAGTAACCACTCACGCTGATTAATCTGCGTTAACGGGGATTTGCCCATTTTTGGGCACATTAACGCAGATGGTTCGCGTTAACGCTGACAGCACTATGTGTGTGTGTCTGTCAAACTTTTAAAATTTAACGAAATCTAGAAAAATTTAATTTTATTGATTGTTTTATATCAAACTTATTTTCCTTAATGATTCATTGTTTAAATAAATAAATCTTTCATTTAAAAAAATTCAGTTTACTCCAAATTATAGCCTCCTGTTTAAGAGGGCAAAGAATCTTTTTTTATTTGAGTGCATGTACCAAAAAAGAAAAGCAAACTCCTTCTGAGATGAGATCATCGCACACCAAAAATCTCTTCCTCCTTTTTAACACAAAAGCAGCCATTGTTACGTGTCGCTAATTTGATATATATAGAACACTCCATCCTGCTTCTAATTCAAAACACCTTTCATCTGGCAATTTATTGATAATTCCTATCATAAAGCTCACGCAAAGTTCACGGCAGCCGTGGATGCATGTGCGTCCCAAATTGCAACAGCTCTTACATAATTGACAGGAAACTCACTAAAGTCTACACTTTGCCATCATTTCCATGTCAGAGTAAGGTTTTTATAAATGACTGCTTATTCCTGTTTGAGTCATTTTTATAAATGAGGCCCCTAAAGTGGTTCAGTGGCGACAGCGCTCTCGGGACTTTGTATTGGTCATAATTTCTCTTTATTTCATTCCCAACAGGGTCCACTTGGCTTGGATGGCAAACCAGTGAGTATTCTCAGCCAATTTTGTAAAGTATGCCCAAAGCGAATGAAAACAAGTTTGACTTTTAACTCTGTTTTCATTCCTCTCAGGGTCCACCAGGTCTAAAGGGAAGCCAGGTATACTGTCACACCAACCTTTCTTATTTTATTAAATTTATTCAGTGTCTATTTAAAGATTTTTCCTAGTATAAATGCAGCTGGGCACTGCATTTGTCCTGTAAGACCGGTGAGAGTTTGCTATACCTCATCAATCATTTTTACTCGCCCTGAGGAGCCACTGCAAGTGCGTGAAAAACCCGGTAGCCATCTTACTTCCTGTTCCACCTCTTAAGTCATCCCAGTGGCTCACAGCCACAGGGGGAGTCTGGGCTCAGCTGAGCTGAGTGTTGAAATCCCCTTTGCACTCCCATCCATCAACTCGTGCCTGAAACCCTGGTGCACTCAGAGGCACGCCCAGGTGCAGCGTGGAAACAGGTGAAGCAGAGCGAATGGGTTACACACCATTTGGGAAAGTAAGAAAGAGATTAGTTCATAACCTTCAAACAGAGACTCTTTAAAAAGTCATTATTGTGCCCCCCCCCACCTCTCCTTCAGCACATCGCTGCTCTCACCTACAACAGGAATAAGTCATCAGCTGAAATGTAAACCCTCTCGCAGGATAATGAGAGCTGTTCCTCTCCAAACACCATTAAACTGTTCCTGTTCCTGTGAAAGGAGTCCTGAGGCTGGGTGTATTCTTTAATAGGTTTCTCCCCATCAACAAGGGTCTGGCATAAAACCCTCAGAAGGCGTGACTCATGACCAGAGTCGCCTGCAAACCCAAAGGATGTAGGGGGGGGACATGAAAACAACATAATAAAGGGGAAAAACATGTAGCGCATTTTTCATCTGTCAGGGACTTCTGTTTCCAAAATTAATAATAAACTTTTTATGAGCTGGCGTTTATTTTTCTTTTTGAATCAATTGGAAAACTAATGATTTTTTATAATTTCCCCTTTTACAATGCCATTCCAGCACATAAAATACACAATAAATGAAATTAAACCAGATGTGAAATCAGTTTATTGAGAATCAACTGCTTTTTTTTTTGTTGTTTTAGACCATTAGAATGAGGAAGTTGAATGTAAAGTTTGTCTTGTTTGAACAATTTGTGGCTTGGCTCAGAGTTTATGAATGTTAAAGGCAACATCAGGCTTTCTTCCGCTGCTCGGTCTTTAGACTGAAAGAGCGAGCAGCGTGGGAGATAAGCCTTTAAGAGGTATGATCTGTCCACTGTTGTCACAGATGGACACCTCTTATTCTTCGACCTGTCACAGCCGCAGAGGGCCTGCAGTCAGTTTGCTGCTTGTGCTTCCACATTTGGCATCTTTATGCTCCTTACCACCGACAGCAGCAGCATACTGAGACATGACCCGGCACAGAAATGGACAAGGGCTCTGCCAGGCTTGCATAGTGTCCATAAGAGGATTTCAAACTGTCCGACACAAAGTGGGACCGTGTATCAGTGTAGGATCGCACAGGGATGTTTGATACCCCGTTTTTTTTAGTTAGCATTTCAGCATTCCTCATCTCAAGAGTGACTGATGGAGGAACAAAGGTTTTATCTCTGAGAAAACTTTTATCTCTGAAAGAGCAGTCTTAAAAGGGATTGTTGGGACAAGCTTGAGTCATATGGTATTCTTACTGTGAAATACGCTCAGACGAAAGTGATGTTTGGATTGAGCGGTCTCAGTGCCATGAATCCATTAAGCAGAATAACTGCCTTGTCTTACCATTTGATTGAAAGCTCCCTTCTGAAGGGCCATTGAAGATGCGTGTGATGTGTGTTGCCTCTGTGATAACTGATTTATCTTGACCAAGTGTCTCTGATTTTCTCCCCGCCTCCTCCTACAGGGACCATCCGGACCCAAGGGAGAAAAGGTATTCTTCAATATGGATTTCAAAAGCCCTGCTAGACAAGTCAGTGCACTGTACGAGTGTATTTCGAACATTTATTTATGGGCAGAAGGTGCTCGGACAACCTTGCCGTCGCCCTCCCACGTTCGTGTTTTCGCTGCGTGTCCATCAAAAGAGTCGTAGATTACATTTAGCTATGCGGGAGCTCATGTGTCTCTGCACATTCTCACGTCAAGGTACTAAGCAGGTTTACAGGCCTTCCGCAAAGCTCGATGATAGCCAGATGTTTTCCCGCTCTGTGAACCTCTGCCCAGCCTAAGATCTTAGCGACCATAAGAGCTGTAAGTTGCTGGCGAGAGGAGCCTCGTCGTGTGGTCGTTTCTCTCCACGCTGCTGGTTGGCTCTGTGTATATGTTCAAGTATGCGTTTTAGCAGAATCACGAGGGCAACACAACTGCAGTAAAGTGCATCTGTCAGAGCGGGAATCAGCCTGATTAATGAGGCGATTGCATCTGACAGATGAAGCTGAGGTTTGGAAAATTGGCTCGCTTCATGTAATCATGCTGGTAGCCCTGCGATGAGAACATGAGCTCCAAAAAGTTGATCAGAAATCAGCTGTGCTCAGCATGTGCACGTCGCATTTTTACTTCATTGATATTGTGCTGTCAGATGATTTATGGCCTACCAAATAATTTATACAATAAATGTCAAAACGCTGAGCTGTTTAGGAGACAGATGACCTTTGAACCACTTCCTTCCCATAACCAAATCTTCCATTTTAAGCCTGTCTGTCATCGCTGCTCCACAGTAGCTGAGCTCTTTTGGATAACTGATCTGCTGCACATATACAGTGCTAATAACTGCTGACAATTGCTATTTTCCTGTTTTTCCTCCAGGGTGACCAAGGAGACATTGGGCCAAGGGTAAGTCAGTGTTTTCTGTATTCATCAGAGAAGGTTAAATATGTTGTTTTTGGCTGTTATATGCACATTTTGGAAACTATGTCCTCACTGCAGCTGACTCTGGAGAAAAGATGCTGTCCTTTATATGTTTATTTTTTTCTCTGTGCAATTTAAAAAATGACCTTCCATTTAAACCTTACTTCCAGTTTTTGTTCTCCTTTTATTTTGAGTTTTTGTCTGTTAGTGTTCTTCTTAAACATTTACCCTTTTTAAAGGTCATAAGCAGCACTTTCCTTTTGGCTGAAACAAAGAACGTACGGTACTGTGCAAAAGTCTGGAGCCGGGGCGGTGTCCACCCTCATTTTTATCATATTTCACTCCCAAGGAGCCAGACTGTTCTCATTTTTAAAGTGCTCTTGAGCAATAGTTCTCAAGGCTTTATAAAGATCTTTCAAAGTTTTTATTTGGACATTGGCTGCCTTTTCACTCATTTTTCAGTCCAGATGTTGTTTGTTTGTCAAGCCACTTAACACTGAACCAAGAAACAGTTTTAAATTGTGTCTTTAGGCAATTTGTTACTAGCAGCCTGTTTACAAAACGCATCATTTGTTCACAGTCCTTTAGTTGAATTTATGAAAAATGCCAAAGATAGCACAGTTCGACAGGCATAAAATAGCATTTTTGCAACAACAAGGCGATTCCTACAGAAATGAGGGGTGACTCAAGACTTTTACACAGTGCTGTTAAAGTTAAAGAGAAAATTGACATTTTAGCATTATGGCTGCTGCATTCGAAGGAAAGCGTTATTGTGTTATTATGCGAGTAAATAGAAATTCTGTTAAGTAGAGTCAGAGTTTCTGTTTTCCCCATGCAGAGCTGTCTTTATGCTAACTGGCTGCTGGCTGAGATGGGTGGTGATAATCCCTTTATATGATTTTGTGAGACAGAACCACCAGTTTTGAAAGCTATGCCTGAAATTAGCTTAATTTATTTCACCTTCATTATAACTATAGAGCTTCCTCAGGTGGTTTCTGCTATCACAAGCTGAAAATTAAATATCAGTTGGACTGAAACGTTCCTTCTCCAAAGTGTTTATGTCATCTGAAAACCACTAAACGGTTTATTTGTTATCACAATGCGGGAAAAATCTGCACAAATAAGGATAAAAGTTTTGGTCTGTCTATAAAACACATACACAAAGTATTTTAATAATCTGAAAACAAACGTGCGTTTACCCCAGTGTGGCTTCCCCACACACAACTGCACTGACAGCACACGCTCTCTACTACGACGAGGTCGCCCATCTCCAAAGCCAAAGCCAGACATGAGAAGTGACGTTATTAGCAAACATTGGAAATACTTAAACCTTCACCATGTTACCTCGGTGGTCGGGGCGGTGTGCCAAAGCTGCCGACTCATACCCAAGCTAAGCTTCTTTTTTTTAACATTACAGAGAAACCTCACCCTGCATCTGGTCTATGTTGACAGTGCTGCCTTTTCATCTGATATCATTCCTCCCTCCATGAGATCTCCCATTTCATTTAGTGTGGTTTGAAAATAAAACCTCTGTTCTTTACATGGTGAACGGTTTCAAATCTTTAAAGAGGTCACATACCCATGAATCACTCCTGCATGTTTTTTTTAGCGCGCTTAGACCAGAATGCCACATAAAGCCGCTTCTTCACATGAATTTTAAAGTGGGGATGAACATGAAAACATGTTAAGAGCATGTTTCTAATGGCTCTAAAATGTTCTCATAGCCATTCGCTTCTTGTGTTTATTACCACCAACATCCTTCCATCCATCCATCCGTCCATCCATTTTCTACTGTTTTAGCGCAGGCAGCAGTCTAAACAGAGAAGCCCGGTCTTGTCTCACCTTGCCCACCTCTCCCAGCTCATCCTGGGGACGCTAAGTCATTCCCAAGTCAGCTGAGAGACATAATCTGGATGGATCAGTAACATTTGTTAGCTAATAATTATAATTGTAGATTAGAAATGTGGAAGTACATCTCCTATGACTTGAAGCCAAGTAATGGAATCACAGAAAGAGTCTGGGGTTATTGGAATTAAACTGACTGGCTATTGTTTTATAGCAGAACTCAAATGGAGAGTAAATGTGAAGTGGCTACTCAATGGAACAGTATTTATGATGCAGTTCACAAAATTACAGAAATTCCTGACTCCTATCGAGGCGTAAGCAATTTGATTTCCCCACCTATCCTGTCAGATATTTTGTGCAAGAATTAAATCTCTTTTGGCATTTTGCATTACATAGTTATTCCAAATGATAAATATTGCACTTGGCCCAGGCCTCTGCAGCTTTGATGTCTCTGGATAAATCTGCAGCCCCAAAAACCTCAAGCTTGGTTCAAACCAAACCCAACAGCTCCTAAAGCTACTGTAGATGTGGATGAGGTTTGGCTCCCTCATATAGGTTGTCATAGATATGGCTGGAGATGGGTTCGAAAACAAAAATCTCTTGCTTTCTCAGTGCTATTTTTAACAGTGTGAATGTCTTCAGGTCATTACATATGCTCATTTATCACCTTACCATGATATCAAAACTGTATTCAAAGGTTCACCTCCGATCGTTACAGGCAGATAAGCGTACGTGTGAAAACAGAAAGCGACCACGAATCTTCGTCAATGTGCCGCTTCCTGTCAGTCCATCATTTTTAGTGCCTCTTCCAGGCTGATTCGGGTCTCAGACCAGATTATGAAAACAGGAAAACAGGGTTATTAAAACAAAATGTTAAAGAACCACCAAAATCATGTGAGAAAAATGGCATGTACATGTACAGTGTTGCATCTTTCTCCAAAGCAACTTTTTGTTGAATGGAGTAAAGCTGGTAGCTATTTTTCCAAGCCTCCATACAGTCAAATCCATACGGAGGACATTGTCACTGCATGTTTAGGTTCATCTGGGGGCTGTACTGAAAGACAAGCTCTGATGAGAGTTTGATCCCCTGCCAAATCCTGCCTTTGCCTCCCTGAGAGCATCTGCAAACAGGCCATAGTGAGACAGGGCTCCAGGGTTGAATAGCCATTTGTCTTAATATCAGCCTTACATCTGATGAGAACAATGTAAAGGGGAAACCCACCATGAAACAGTCTATTCTTTTCTGCAGTGTTTAAGGAGCATATGCATAAGTGGTCTTCATGGTGGGAACGGTGTGAATGAGTGGCTGGGACAGTGGGCAGAGAGGGGTGCACAGGCCCAGAGGGGAGGAGGAGGAGGAGTCTGCGGTGGTGCAAAAACCTCAGCTATCCAGCACTCACCAGAGCCTGTTAGCAGAAACTTCTCTAGCAGACTAGCAGCTCTCCTTCTTCCCCTGTCACTCTCCCACCCCCCTCTCTTAGATCTTCTCTCCATCCTTCCCTCCCTCCCTTGTGTTTTTGAGGGAGCTGAACCAAAGAAGCGGCACAGTGCTCCAGGCACTGTGGCAGCAGAAAACTCTGCTCCTTTCAGCCTGACAGACAATCAACACATTTACTGTGTTGACTGGAAAGAGCCAAACCACCACTGTTTTGTTTGGTCACAGTGGGAATGATGGGAAGGCACTAAATGTTGTGCACGCACACACACACTGCTCCAAAATCATTTTTCAAGGGTCAACAGACACAGCTATTGGGCCTTACTTGCAGGTTTTACAGATGTCTGTCTCGCGTTTTGCCAATGATGCATTTTATTTGCACCTGATGGGTTTTTAACTGCATATATAATTCGATTTGAAACAGCTGCAAACATGACTGTAATGCTGCGCTATCTTGTTCACCTTTTCCTCTTCTCTTCAGGGTCCTCCTATGTACGGCACACATGCAAGCCTGCACAGTAATCAGATTCTCACTGTTAAGGTTTGTGCCTCCTAGAGAATTGCTGTCGGACTGCTAAGCTACCTCTATCCCTGCAGACAGAGGAGCAAAACACCTCTCTTGCATTTTTTTCCCTCCTTTCTTTGTGCTTACAGCTTAAGAGGCTGTTGAACTCTTATCTGTTTTTCTTCCAGCATTTGTTTTCATGAACTCCGGACTCTGATTTCCAACTTATGTAACTGACGCTCTTCTCCCTCTCATTTTAATCCACTTCATGTCCTCTTCTCTCTTTTTTCTGTGTCCCTTCTCCTGGTTTTCTCCCCTTTCTTTTCTTCTCATCACTCGTGCACCCCTTTCCATCGTAGATGGTTTTCCCCAGATCTGACCACGGCTTTCTCTCTCGAGAGCCGACCAACAGCTTTCAGAGACTCTTTCTGAAGGTAGACCACAACTAAAAGGCATGTGTGCTTTGTCTTTTGTTTTCCTAACACTTTAACCTGCTTTTCCTTGTCGTGTTCTGACTAGCAGTTTCCCATCTTTCCCACTTTTTCCACATTCTTCAGTCATGTTGCATGAAATTGATCTCGTGTTTCTTGTGTTTTGGACAACTACAAATTTATTACCATGAACGATTAATTAAAAGTGTTTTTATTCAGAGCTCCAAAGCATTTTGAAATGTAGGAAAACATCTTTGGAAGATGAGCCACCCACATTGTAGAAATGTGCGGTTCTCGTTAATCTTACTCCTCAGTCTCGAAAACATCACTTCATCACTTTGGTTCAAGTTCGAGCCTAACAGAGACATAATAATTATCAGTGCATAGGAATGAGGTTCTAGTCTGCTTTAAGGCATTGGTTATATCATTTTCATGAAAGTGTTTTTGACAAAGCAAACCAAAATGCATCACATGTCTGTAGGGATGGGAGAAGAGCATCAAAGTGGAGACAAAACTGCTGCCTGTTTTAGCCTAAATAGGTGGTATTTTTCAGGAAAAAAAAAGATGACATGCAGTGTAAATCCAGTGATCAGATTTATTTTTCACATACAAATGAGGTTGTTTTGCTAACGTGGATTCTTTTGAAATGTCAGTGTAATTCACCAGATAAGAACTGCTCTTATTGGCCAGTTCCTCTTGGTGTTGTCCTTTATTAAGACCCCAGTGCCCTGGTACAAAACCACACTAACTAACAAGCTGCATGCCACTAATCACTAGTTAAGTTTGGGGGATTTCTGCTCATAGCACAAAGCATATTTAAAGCTTTTCTTAATAAATGTGTTTGTGAGATCCGTGGCTTACAGTGACCCACAGATCATTATCACCCAACTCCGCAGTTTCCCTCAGCTCTACAGAACTTTGGAGAGTCTTTTATCTCCCTGTTTTCTTACTCTCACTCTCTGCTCTCTCACTGCTCTTTCCTGGCAGTCGTTGCATCAAAATGAGAAAGAAAGTGTAGGCCCCCGCATTTCCTCTCAAGCACCAAACAGCAAACAGTGTTCTCAACTAGCTGTTAAACATATGTGGAGCATTTAGCGGATAAAGAACCAAATATTTTTCTCAGGAAACCCGAACGGGACTAAAATACGAGGGAATTTTGCAGTCGTGTTTATCAGGTGGAGAGAAAGGCAGCTGTAAATAAATGTTGGGCAAATAAATAAATAGAATAAGGATTATACACCTTGACTAACCACACAGACAGCTGCAGAAGCTGAGGAGTAGTTCTTTGATGTTTGCCGTATAACCTTAACAGGTCGCTGGCATGTCAGTGTTTGCTTCTGTTGCCAAAAACAAATCAGTTAATGGGGGCATTTAAGGAGTTTTATTTTAATATATTACGTAATTATGTGTACTTAAAATGTATTTATTACAAGTTTGTAGTTGGTAGTTTATTTTTGCATTTTTCCTCTTCTTGTTTTTTTATCAGGGTGATCAGGGTCAGGCTGGGCCCGCTGGTCCTCCTGGTCCTCCTGGTCCTCCAGGTCCCCGTGGCCCCCCTGGGAACACTGGAAAAGATGGACCTCGTGGTCTTCCCGGAGAGCCAGTAAGAGCATCTCTTTATATACTGTAGTACTGTCCAGCTACCCCTGTTCTTGAGCTAGTCCTTGTTTCTTTACATTTTGCTTCTAAGGAGCCTGTAGGTCTTTCAAAGTTCTTCTGTGGACATTGACTGCTTTTTCAAATATTTTCAGTGCAGGCCTTTTACCTGACCGATTAAAAACAACTTCATTTGTTCAAATTTGCACCAACAAGGTGATTCCCAAAGAGCTATTAGCTAAAAACTTGGCATATCCCAGCATGGTGTACAGTGTGTTCTTTCAAAATTTGAGGAAACTGTATAAGTGGGGGCACAAAAGAAGAAGTGGCAGGCTTAAAAAGTATCTACAGCAGATGAACAGTATCTAAAAGAATAGAAAAAATTGAGCAAACCTGACACAGGACCTGAGAGACGCATCTAGCCTTTCACTGAAGACTCATTAGAAATGCTGTCAATAAGCTAAAGAAGGAAAACACTGAGAAAAGGCTGAGGTATGCTAAATTATACAAGAACACTGAAAATAAGTGGCAACAAGTCTTATAGACTGATGACTCCAAATTTGACATTTTTGGTTCATACCATCGTAAGTATGTACGGAGGTCAGCAGAGAGGAACAACAGTGAACGTCTACAGCCATCTGTAAAACACAGCGGAGCTGCATTTAAGCCAGCGGTGTTGAGGATTTCGTCAAAACTGATGGCTTTATAAACAACGCAAAATACACTCAGATTTTGATCCTCCATGCAATAAAAAACCTGAAAAGTTTCTGACTGGCAATGGCTTCATTTTTCATCATGACAAAGATTCCAAACACACTGCGACTGCAGTAAAAGCACACCTGGAAACAAAAACAAACAGTGGAACGCTATATCAGTCGTTGATTGGCCTCCTCGGAGCCTGGACCTCAACAGTATCGAAGCAGTGTAGGATCATCTTGACAGAGAACAGAACAAAAGGCAGCCAACATCCAAAGAAGAGCTTTGAAAGTTCTTCAAGAACCCTGGAGAGCGTTTCCTGAAGACTGCTTAAAGAAATGACAAGAAAGCTGCCGAAAAGAGTTCAGGCTGTGTTGAAGAATAAAGGTGGTCATACCATACTTTCAGGCTTTCCATGTGTGTTTGCTGAAGTTTCAATAAATCACTGCACATATTTCCAATTTTCCTAGTAAAATACGTGGGTGACTCAAGACTTTTGCACAGTACTGTACAAGAGCCAAATCCACACTGACTCAACAAAACAGTGCCCTCCCACCCCCACTATAGCTCTCCTCTTACTCCATCCCTTTTCTCTGGCTGTCAAACTAAGGTTACACCACAAGCAGCGCAGCCACTTAGAACACCTCAGTCATCAGTGGCTTTGTTACTCCCATCATACTCTTTAACCACAACACTGTGACAGATTGCAAACTGTGTTTCTGTGTGTAGCTCTAACCTGTAAATGTGGAATCCTATACATGTATTTAAGGGGTAAGGGTGTACACAGCAAATGGCAATGAACCCCTATTCTCATTTTTCTGGGATTTGCCAGCATGCTGTGGCTTACCTAAAGAAGTACCAGAATAGCAAGTCTACTCCTGGCCTCATCTGTTTTGTGTAAGTTAGTGGCCACAAAGTTCTCCAACACCACCCCCCACAACTCCACATTCTCCCACCCTCCTACCACAACTGTGTTGCTGTGCACGCTGAAACTGATATGGCACTGCGGTGAGTTCATGGGCAGTTTGCCGGTCTCACCAAACAATAGTGCGCTCCTCGCCTGAGGCCATTTTCGTTTCTTAAAATTAACTTTCTGCTTCCCAGGGTTTAGTTCAGATGCAGCAAAACTTGCAGCTGCGGTTATTGAATTGAAGAGAAGGAGACTATGAAGGTAATTTTTGTTTATTCAAGTGTAGGAATGAATGCGCTGTTACCCTCAACTGGCACAAGAGGACAGCAAGGGATTCAAGTGAAAAATGTTGGTTTCAGTGTGGGTCACTTGAGAACTGCTGAACCAACAGCAGGGAAAGCCAGCACAGCTCAGAAAATGACAAAAAGCAGACGAGTCGAAGAGAAAAGGGGGCCCATCCTGTGACCTAGTCGATTGCAAATGTGCTCTTCAAGTTGATTAAAGGAGTTGCAAAACCCCAAAACAGCAAAACAAAGCACAGCGGTTTGCAGAGATCCACTCCATGTTGTGGGCAGATGTCTGAGCGGGCCGAGCGGGAGAAAGTGACGAGCCTGCCAGCCCCGGTGTCCTGAAGCCTCCATCGTGTTTTATCTGTTATATAGAAAGAAACGTCTCGTGGTATCAGGTAGTTCTTTCACTTTAAAGCAAGAAGGTTCTGGGTTTTAACCTTCTGATCAACAGGGTCGTCCTGCGTGGAGTTTCCATGTTCTGCCTGCATGGCTTTCCTCCAGGATTCTTCCCACAGGTTAATTGGTAATTGGTCGGTTTGGGTGTATTGATGAATGTATATATGGATAGATGTTGTTAAGGAAATATGAGAAAGAAAGAGCAGTGCAAAAAAGGATTGCGAGGACACTTTTTGCACGCTGAGCAAGAGGAAGAAAGCCAGCTGGAGAATATCTAATCAGCTTCTGCATATTACTGAATGGAAGGCTAACAACCCTCAATTTATATCATGCATTTATTAGGGTGCACTGGCCAATCAAGCAAACACAACTACTTGATAGTAGCGTGTGTATCTGTGTTTGAGGAAGCAATGGAGAGAGAGGCTCTTGCACAAGAACCGTCTAAGCTGTCTCCGCCACGAATGACTTCATAGCAGATGTTTAGCTGCTTCCACCTGGCTCGCACAAACAGCCGCTAAAAAGGGTCTTTTGAGCTAAATAAAAAATATGTCAGATCACTGATGGACACGAGTTTGTGCTCACTGGCTTAACGCTCATTAAACACAGGCTTCAGTTTGAAGGCTTCAAATTCAAATCCAACTGCAAACAGAAAAAAACTTGTTTAGTCTTCTTTTGTATGAATGGGCGTCAAAGCAAAGAAAGAAAACTCTCTTAATGCATTCTTAAGAGGCATTTTGCAAGTCTCTTGAACCCTTTTTGGGGAGGTCGACACACCATAAGATTGATCTTCACTGCTGACACGGGAACACCGCTGTCCAACAAGTTAGACTGAAGCTGGGTTTACATCTGGCTGTTGGAAAGGCCAAAAGAGCATAATTTTCAGAATTTTCCTGCTTATCCATGCATTAGGTAACCAGTTGTGGCCTGTATTAAAGCATCTGTCTTTGTTATTTTTCTCTGCTCATCATTCATCTATTTCCTGTAATTATTCTCTAAGCAGTCCAGCTCGTGCTGAAGGAGCTGAAGTCTACAGACTGCCTTGTATGCCTTATTGAAAAGTGACATCTAGTGGCCGAAACGGTTCATGTTCCTGAAGTGGATTCACCTAAAATTGAATGCCTCACCTCATTGAATGTCTCCTCTGTCCTTCTAGGGTTTTCCTGGTCGTGATGGAGCTGAGGTGAGCAGAGTTCATACTACGTTTAAAGTTTCATACTACGTTTCATATTTTTTGTTTTGTTTACAGCTGAAGCAATTCGGCTTTTGCTGTTTCAGTCTTTTTAGTGAGAATAATTTGACTTTCTCTGAAAAATGATGGTATTTAATATATTTCCACCTCAGGGGCCGCAGGGACTGCCTGGGAAGCCGGTAAGACTGCTAACAAACTACTGATCTTAGCTGAAGTGTTGCCATCAAAGGGCTCAGCAGCTGTTTTAATGTAGCCAAATATTTAGCTCTCTCTGCATTTACTGGCTGTTTTGAATTGGTAGGGGGAAGATGGACAGCCTGGCTATCCAGGACAACAGGGTCCCCAGGGGGAAAAGGTACAGGCAAGCTTTACTCTGCCACTCTCATGTCTCTGACACAGATGATTTAAAATATGTTTCTCTCCTTTAATGTGCATTTAAACAGGGCGAGCCCGGGAGTGCAGAAAAAGGCGAGAGAGGCATGGATGGACTTCCAGGATTAAAGGTAAGAAACATATCTGAATATTTTTTTTTTAATAATAATAATTCAATTATAATGGTAACAATTATACTATGAAAGAGTTTTACCATAATATGGTGTTCATGGCACAAACAGGGTGACAAAGGAGAAAGAGGAGAGCAAGGACTACAGGGATCCATGGTATGTTTGTTATGCTTAATGGCTAACTCTGCCCTTCTGTTATTATACTGAGCCATCTATGCATCTCTGGATTTATATAAACTATTCCTATATTATTATTGTTTTCTGCCTCAGGGTTATCCTGGCGAGAAGGGCACCCCGGGCGCTTCAGACATCATTGACTTCAATGGGAAGCTTCTAGATGCTTTGCAGGTGAGTGATATTTAAGTGTCAGCGTCAGCGACACCCGATTCATTCAGCCGCTTATGACTGAATACCACATTAGGATTGAGGCAGAGCTTTAAAAAGTTTATAAGACCAGAGCTGGCAGTGTGGTATAAAGAAACCAAAAACTGAACATGTCGCCATTTCTCCTCGACAGGCCATCAACACCATCAGTGTTTTGGTAATCTGCTGCCGCTGCATGTTTTTGGCGGTGTGACCAGTAACTAACACCAATGCACAGATTTGCATCTAAGCATCTCGTGTGTATTTACTGCATTGCACTCTCTCTTGCTAATGGGTCTTGTTTGTGTTTGTAGATGCCCTCATCAAAGAACGTTGGACTCCATATGTATTGGATGTCATTGTGTATTTGTTTGGGACTCTTTTAAAAAAGCACAGCCCTTACAAATTCAGCACAGCTGTGCTATCAGATGACACACAGCCTAAAGAGCTTTGATTAATTATGCAGAAAAATCAAAAGCCTTCTGTGTTTTATAGCATGTATGTGTAAAGTGTGTGTCTGAAACCGACTACAGGGCAGCATGGTGTGTTTTACTTTGTGCTAGCAGTGCTCCACATAGAGAAGGGAGCGCCTCACTGTCACCAC
>VOQK01021902.1:25526-40225 GCA_015052645.1 Benitochromis conjunctus
CAAGGTAAGTCCAAACAGAAGTTCTCCTCCAGCTTATCGCATCTTCCTCCTTCAGTTATTTAACATAGCAACAACTATTACTGACTTAGACTGCTTAAACTATTTCCAATGTATAGATGCACTGTATCTTCATTAATTGCATGTGATAAGTGTATGAATTTGTTTCACTGTTGTTCTCATCACTCCCAGGGTGACAGAGGAACTGTAGGGAAGAGAGGCCTAAAGGGCCAGAAGGGTGAACAAGGTCCTCCGGGTCTGGACCAGCCTTGTCCTGTGGTATGTCTCCTCCACACATGTACACACAAAGGCTCTGTAGCAATGCTGATTTACTTACTGCCACTTTCCCCTAGCTTTTTTAGTTTAAAAACACTTAGCATCCATCTTATCTCTGTTTCACCCTTTCTCAGCTTTTCTGAACTTGTTCTTCTATGCCTTAAATGTTTAACCGGCTCCTGCTGACAGGGGTGTGATGAGTCTAAAGAGCAGTCTGTGAAGGCAGCGCTTTCTTCCCCTGCAACTCCTCCACTTCCTCCTTCTGGCCCTGAGGGCCCCTGTCCTCTGGTACAGTATCTTTGCTTCTCTTCCCCACTTCTCTCTGACTACTACTACTGATGCATATACTGCTGGCATTGAGTGTTCCATGGTCCAAACTCTGGAACATATACACTGACATTTACCAACACATTGTTCATGTGGGTCTGGTTTAATAATAATAATAATGAAGAGAGGCGTTCACAGATAGTAAACAGCAAAACTGTCTAGGTCTGATCAAGCCAAAAAGCATACAGCTTGCTATGAATTTGAATATACACACAATGGCAAATTCCAGAAATGCAGAACTACTTACTATACTTGATGGCAAAGAAGAAAACAGAAGAGGAAAAAGCAGGTGTGATCAAGAAATGAATCGTAATTAATAGTTTCAACAGTATGAAGGATCGTGCAAAATCAGACCCACAGACACTCATTTGGTCAATGTTGACAATGAGTTACATATGAGACTAGTAATAGAAGGAAACATCTAGCATACACTATATGGACAAAACTACTGGGGCACCTAGACATTACACCAACAGGAGGTGCTCGGCAATAGAAAACCATGCCAGGAAGCTCCCTGGTGCACAGTTTTTGTGCTGATGTTAAAGCCAGAGGTTTGGAGCTGTGCAATTACTGAGTCAGCAGATTCTTGGAAACTTTAATGTGTTATGCAGCACAGCACTCAGTGACCCCACTGTGTAACTTAACATGGTCTGCCACTCTCTGGTCGAGTTGCCGTAGTTCCTAAATAATTCCACTTTCCATTAAGGCCATTTATAGTTGAAGACATTGCATGAACTGACTGCTGCATCCTATTCAGCAAGTTTCTTACAATGACCAAATGTTTGTAAAAGCAGATGCATGGATAGATGCATTTTATACACTTGTGGCAAGTGTATAAAATGTGAAAACACATGATTTCAATGATAAAGAGCAGTGCCCCAGTACTTCTGTCGAGATAGTGCACCTATCCAAAGCTAAGCTAAGTTAACTGGATTGCTGTACTTCTTATTTAACAGATAGACCATTGTGTTATCCAAGTATTTCTCTAAATATCCAACTGTTCATTTTAAAAGTAATAGTAATAAAAGTAATGTAGTACTTAGAAATCTGGATGTATTAGAATAGCCTACCTATGACCTATAATCAAAACAAAAGAAAATTACTACAAATGAACACTGAAATTCGAAAACGAATAATTTGCCTTTTAATATAACATAACTTGGCTGACCGCGAGGCCACACAAACAGCACAGTCAGCAGTTATCACTGACATTAAAATCAGCAGCGTGCAAATTCTTCAGATGCGGGGAAGCGTGCATCAGTGGACGTTTCCAGGCTTTTTTAACTTCTGTTTTCACCTTACAGGGACGTGATGGGCTACCCATACCGGGCTGCTGGCACAAGGTGAGTGTTAAAATTTCTGACATGTTTTTTTTTTTTTTTATCGTTTTATTAACTTATGAAATCATTTCCAAATGATTTTGATACAGCAGAGAGTGCTCTGGGGGAATGGCTAACAAAGTCAAAACATATGCTTAGTATTATTCAATTGAATTCATATTTGTTGGCTTATTTGACACAGGAGCATTTTGTAAGTATAATACTGTGTGCGTGCGTGCGTGCGCGCGTGTGTGTGCGCGTGTGTGATTTTGTAATTGCAGAGCATGGATATCTGAATGCAGTGGTTATTTGCTCATTTTAATTCTTCCGCACTAATCAGTCTTTATTTTTCTTCTTTTGCAGTGATTACTAACCAGCAGCATGGAATCTGTACATATTGATGTGGTATATATTGCAACAGAATACTATGCCAACAACCCCACCCCCTTTTTTTTTTCCTTTTTTATAAAATCCTATTATATAATATATTGAGACTTTGAGAACAAGGACATTTTGGGGTATACAGTATTATAAAAAAAAAATTAAACTCGAGATCCGGTGTTGTTGTGAAAGCAGCCGTGCTTTTGAAGAGACAGATGTGACGTGGCCGTGAGACTCTTAGTTTGGAGGACAATCCAGATGCCAGTGTTGCAGTAGAGGAGTGCCTAACTAACCAAGTCTGCCTTGTTGCCTGATTGTCGTGTGCGCACTCATCCATTCTCACAGGATGGATGGATGCTTGGACGGATGGACATTATTTCGTGGCGGATGCAAGAGTGTGTTGTCAGTACTCTCTTGTCCTCTCTCTGTTTTTGTTTTAAAAGGAGGAAATGGCAAGGCAGAAGCTCAAACGCAAACGTCTCTCTCAGCCCTGAAAGAGTGCAGGGCCCGGTGGAGTAAGGACACGTAGACAAGCAGAAATCACAAGGGGCTGATTTGCTTTTTGAAGCGGAGCTGGCCACGTAATGCCCCTGTGTCACACCGAACTCTCACATCCTCCGATATGGAATCTCTCCAAGAGGACGCAAACACTGCGTTTCCACATTCACCTCAGAGGGAAAGATAAACCTGCTTCTGATGATGTTTTGTAAAGGCTTGAGGTTTTTTGAGAGTCAATGATGTCACTGGCACATAAGGAAGGATGTACTGTGCAGATAGTTTGAACATGTTATGGTGATCTCTTAAATTAATCTTAAGTCAGTAAGTAAGTTTTCACTAATGCATGATCATAACAGTTTTGTATAACATGCTATCAGCTTGTATGACTTGTGGTCCCTCATCGAAACCTCAAAGTGCATTCATTTTTACATACAATAAGCATTTTTTTTAAATGAACAAGCCACTCAGAAATGTTAGTCCACTTTTTTACGGCTTACGTTTATGATGACTTGTGTGCCGCTTTGTTTAATTTTGGTATATTTTTACCTATCGCCAGTCTCATTTTTGCATTCCTGTGCATTGCCATGATTGTGAGATGACTAGGTAGTGAAACTTTAAGGTCAGATTTGAAGGAACCATTAACAGTATTCATGATAAACCAGTGTTTCAGTTGCTTGACAAATGATTGCCAATCTCGATGCATTTTGATTGATTGTTATATTTTAGTCGCAGAAAGAAAGGAAAAGATGTTTAATTTCTGCTGCCAGTTTTTCTTGGACAACGGTAGAAGTCCTTGCTGCTGACTTTAATGTTTGTTGTTTGTTAGATAGTTTTGAATCAATATTAGTCATTGAATGCAGGACTAACGCTCTAAAGAAGAAATCTTTAATCAAACGTGCACACAGCAGTTGTTTTTTGGGGGTAGTTTCTTTTTCATTCAGCAACATCTCAGCACAGTGGTTCTAAAGTCTTTGCAATTAGATGACTTCAACTGGTTTGTTGTGGGTTTTTGTAATAGATTTTCCTCAGACTTACTCGTTTCTTGGTGCTTAAATAATTTTGTGTACTGTTCAAATAAAACACAGACACGCACACCTTTTAAAGAACTGTAAAACAAATGGTGAAAATAATCTGTGTTGGCTTGTTCAGGTGTAATATTTTCAAATATTTGGGCACTATACACAGGACTGATAATGCATAGGGTCAATATATTGTATATATATTGATATTATACAATATATATTTACTGAATTTCCTGGAGGAGCCCACCCGAGGGATTAATAACGTTTTATCTAATCTATATGCAAACATATTCATATTAATGGGAAGTGATGTTGAAGTTTCTCAGTGGATACTTGTCTACTTGTTGAAACTTGTAATGCAGTATTACTATTACTCGGTAATGATCTTTTTAAAAGGCAAAATACATTTTCAGGTTAATCATTTCTGGCAATCTACAGGTTACACTGGTTAGTTGTCTTCAGTACTAGTAACCCATCACCACAGAGGCTGCTAAACATTTTCAACTAATGCTGTAATATTTCAAATGGGCTTGTAATGCTGACTTTGTTGTAATTATAAATATCTTCATGTCCTATAACCAGGCTCACGTTATGTTTGAGCATGGTTTAGGCCGTGTATCCAGTAACTAACAAATTTATTAGACTACCTATCATAAAAAATCTAAAATATTTTAGAAATCTCTTAAAAAATTTGTTTAAAGATATATATATTTAATGTTTTTTTATTAGGCAAATAACAAACCGAATTCATGTTTTTTGTATCCAAATTTAAGCTGGCACACTGTACTTCTCTGAGAAGTCAGAAATTAACTGAGCGTAACATTAAACCACTAAAACTAATTTTTCTACACAGTCATCTTACTTTTTATTACTATTTTTTTTTTCTGTTTTCTTTTTTGTCTGTTTTTTGTGTTTTTGATAAAACTGTAAATTGGAAAGTTCATGGACAACAACAGTAATTATATTTTAGCATTAAAAAGCTTGTTTTTTATAAAGCAGTTGTATATACTGGTGGATTAACCAGTACAGGAGCATAAGAAAATGATTTTGGTAATGACCAATACTGTTAATTTAGGGCAGCTATGACATAAACCTGACACCGAGTGGTAGTCTAATAAATTTGTTAAGCATTCTTCCAACAGAATATTTCCTGTTTAAGCCTCAAATAAGAAGCTGTAACAAACCTCATACCACCTTTTGTTTATCATCATTCTGCATGAACTCTTACGTTGTTCCCGCAAAGTTGCATCAGTTGAAACATGCAAAACAATTTCTGTATCAGTAGAAAAATCAAGATTAGAATAGGCTTAGTTCAGGTTTTGAAAGATTAGTCCACCAAATGCTAACTTAAATAACACATACTCGAAAAACTAAAAGAAAAGGCATTGCGTTAAGCTATAACGAACTTTCTTTGGGAATCATGATAAAAATGTGTGTTGAGGTTGCAGTTATGTAGAATGGTTTTGGTTTTGTTTTATTGGTAAAGCTGGTAGTTATCTGCCACATTACATATGTGTGTTTATTTCTTTTGCAGATTCTATCAGTGTATTTTTTTTAATGGCTAAATGAGTAAATGGCACCATGTCTGGATAGAGTTTGTTTTAGCAACTCTTTTACCACAGTGTTTGCTCAACTTTGTGAGAATGTTTTTGTTTGCGCCTTGTTTTTTTTGGGTTGGGTATTTGGTTGTAAAAGATTTAAGCTATTTTTGTAATTGTCTAAAATGTATAACATAAAATCTGGTAAACTAAACATGTAGGTGGAAATAAACCCTCTAGTTCAATGGTTGCTTGTCATTAAATCATATTCATGTTAAATTGTTCTGGTTCATTCATTTTACATTAAAACAATAAGAGGTGCGGCCAAATCTGTGCAATACTTCATGCATTGAATTTAGAATCCTTCTTGTCATTTCTAAAGTCCTGAATGATCAGGTCAGGTTACAATTAGGAGTAAAACTTTCCTTTTTTAAAAAACATAATTTACTTAGAGCTGGACCGAGTGACCTTGACTCGTCCCTTAATTATGCTGCTATGGCAGGGGTTCCCATGATGCACTAAGCATCTATTCACCATTCTCTATGCATTGCATTACATGCCCCACTGCATGTCAGCGAATTAAATTGTGCTCTCTTCCATAGTTTGTGTTTTCTCCTTATCTCTCTGTGCACCCTTTCTTTTTCTCTTATCTTTAACCCACACAGCAGCTGGCCATTGCAGATGACCGCTCCTCCCTGAGCCTGTTTCTGCCAGAAGTTTCTTCCTGTTAAAAGGGAGTTCTTCCTTTTAGCCAGAAGTTGCTTAATGTTAAAAGGGAGTTCTTCCTTCCCAGGGTCACTAAATGCGTCCTCGTAGGGGATCTGCTGATTGTTGGTTTTTTGGGGGGGTTTTTTATATTTTAGAGTCTCTACCATGCAATATAAAGCTTATTGAGGAACTGTTGTTGTATGTCGAATATAAGTAAAATTGTTATTGGAATTGATCTGACTGCATTAAAGAATTACGTGGCATATCCATGCAGTTTTCTTTTTTCTTTTTTTACATGCTAAAATGTATTCTCCAGTTCTCCATGAATAAATGAAATCAAATTTTACATTACTTAGTAAGAAATGAATTTGCAACAAAGAGCTAGAGACAGAAGACTTCTGGATTGGCAGACTGGGGTGGTGGTTCCCATCCTTAAGAAAAGGGACCCAAAGATGTGCTCCAACTATAGGGGGATCACACTACTCAGCCTCCCGTGAAAGTCTATGCCAGGGTGCTGGAAAGGAGAGTCTGTCCACTAGTCGAACCTTGGATGCAGGAGGAACAATGCGGTTTTTGTCCCAGTTGCAGAACGCTGGACCATCTCTTTACCCTCTCGAGGATACTTGTTGGCACGTGGGCATTGTGAACTTGGAGAAGGCATTTGACAGTGTCTCCTAGGTAATCCTATGGGAGGTCCTTCAGGAGAATGGGGTGTCTGGCCCGTTGCTATGAGCCATTCCATCCTTATACAACCGTTGCAAGAGCTTGGTCCGCATAACCAGCAATAAGTAGGACTCGTTTCCGGTGGGTTAAGGTCTCGGGACAGAATTTGTAGGCATAGCCAAGTGGTGGAGGCTTCCACTTGGGTGGTCTTAAAATCTCATCTCTGCTTTTCACACATGATGTGGTTCTGTTGGCTTCATTAGGTGGTGGCCTCCAGCTCACACTGGAGCAGTTAACAGCCGAGTGTGAAGTGGCGGCAAGTCAATGGTCCTTAGCCGGGAAAAGGTTGGAGTGCCCACTATGGGTCAGGGACAAGTTTCTGACCCAAGTAGAGGAGCTTGAGTATCTCAGGGTCTTGTTCATGAGTTGAGGGGAGAGGGGAGCGGGAGATCAACAGACGGATCGGTGCTGCAGCTGCACTGATGCAGGGGCAGACCCAGGGCACGCTGGAGAGATTTGTCAGCCTGGGAATGCCTTGGCGTTACCCTGGATAACCTGGAGGAAGTGACCAGGGAAAGGGAGGTCTGTGCTTCTCTGCTTAGGCTGCTGTCCCCGCCCTCCAGCCCTGGATAAGCAGAAGAAAATGAACAGATGGATGCACAAACACCTAGAGACAGAAGATTAAAGGAATAATGTCTTCCACGTGTAAAGCTATGATACCAGCATTACTAAAAGTAGAAATGCTATGTTCAAACACATGCACCTAACTGGATATGTTACTCATAATATTGATTAATATTTAGCATCTCCAGCTTTTCAGGTATTTCCCGAGTCCCTGCTAGAATATTAAGTTATGTGTATAAGTACAAATTAATTTTAATGTGAATTTGAGAAAATATAACACATTCTATTTTGTGTGGTGTTGGGTATCAGATATTTTACCTTATAGCAAGAAAAGGACAAACACAGATGTTTTTGTTAATAATGCTGTTATTGTTAAGTTTAGTGTCAGAAAGTCAGGTGGTGTTACAGTGAAACAGGAACATTAGACATTAGAATGTTAGACATTATAAATGTTTGTTTTTGGAATCTAATATGGCTCAAAACATAGAAAAACCTCGAACTCGTACCATTTCCAAAACACTCAACTTTGTTCTGCATAGTTCCTAAAAATAATATTTGTAAAGCCTGATTTAACTGTTGGGGGGGGGGAGCTATGAAAGTCTGCAAAAGAAATGTAATGGAATAGAAATACCAAAAGAGCAGTCTAAGATCTGTGTAAACCTTTTTTTACATTGTCACAGGTCTTGGTCTTGTTTAAAGTGGATTTTCTTTTCAGGCCTTACAAAAGTCATAGTCAGCAGATATTGAGTTTACGTTTCATTAGACAAATGAACAAATAATGAGAGAGACACATCCAAACATTTCCAGTTAATTAACCAAATGAACCTTAAACAGTAATTAACTTTATGAGGTGGGATAGTTTGTGTCTATGTTTCAGCAATTATATGAGTGATCGAATGTTAGCTGTAAGCAAGGCACAGGGCCATCACTGTTAACAACTATATTTACATATAATGAAGTTGGCATTAACCACACCAGAAACATTGTCACATAAACAACATTCAACCAAAACTTCAAACATGGAAAGATTTGATATTGTTACTTCTATGTTAAAATGTGAAAACACTATGTTAAAATGTCAGTTCAGCTAAGACTATGATTATTTCATTTTCATATATTCTGCAAGATCCTGTAATGAAGCTAAACCATGAGATCGTTCATTGTGATTACCACCAATATTTACACATGGTGCACTTCATTGATTACTGAGCTCTTGTTGTCTACACTGTTTGACAGCAGGCACTTTGACTTTGATATGAAATAGCAGGTGCAAACTCAGTATCAAAGAAGAACATCTTCGATTAGGTCTGTCATAAGCATCTGACATATACACAATCAGACAGGATTAAATACCGGCGCCTGTAACAAAGCATTTGGCCCCTAGAGGGCGCCGTAATTTAAAGCAAAGCTTCACACACATCTGAACAATCACACAAAAACTCAACCGGTGTAAAAATTTTGAATGACAATATAAAGTGAAGAAGTGAAGAAGAAAAATCCAGATTTATTAAAGATCAAAATAAAATAAGCCATAATTCAATCACTGAAGTGGGGAAAAAAAATCACACACTGTATACAAAAATAACAAATTCTGCTGGTTATAGTTTCATACCATATAAAATAACCTGATGCTAATACTACAAATAAACTAAAAAGAATGAACTGTTTTAAAAAATGTTTTTATTTGAATACCTGTTCTGATTTTCCTAAACCCTGCATCTGGCATCTGTCCTCCATACAACAAGAGACTAAAACTAACCCTTAAACTAATAAAAACTAAACTAAACTAAACATTTGGAAGCTATTAAAATAACTGAAAATTACCTGAATTTAAAACAATACGTCAATATGAAATCAAAAATAAAAACTAAGTAGGAAATACAAAACTATAGTAAGTCTGCTTCCAACATATAAGGATTTAGAGCATTTAGAGCCAGGCAGAAATTCCTTTTCTTCTTCTTCAACGATGAGCAATAAAATAGGTGGTACGTAAATACAAGTATTAAAAGTTATTATTACGTTATGTAGTGTTATAATGAAAACCGTTCAAGTACCTTGATGCATTTTTATGATTATTGTTTTACGTGTTTGTTTCTTTTGGGGGGTTTTTAAGGACTATATTTATCAAAACGTTTGCTAAATATAACAAAGTGTAAAGACAGCATGAATTTAAAAATCATCTGTTGCACATACTGAATAGAGGCTTTCTTTTCGTTTCTTTTTACACATGTCGCTGTGTAATGGGCTGAAGTCCACATATCCCAGAATCCTCCGCGGGCCTCTCACCCCCTCTTAGTTTTTGCATCCGGGTCTGAACTTCCTTTTCCTCTGTGCCTAGATGCGATGAGGACTTAGGTTTTCCCGGACCTCTGAAAAATCCGAATCCATCCTTGTAAAAGGCACCACCGAACCTCGCCAAAATGACCGAGCAGATGACAGTGAGGGGGACCCTGAAAGGGCACAGTGGATGGGTCACCCAGATCGCCACTACGCCCCAGTACCCCGACATGATCCTGTCGGCGTCCCGAGGTGAGGCTTCCCCCACCGGTTGCGCCAACATGGCTCAGATAGCATTATTCAGCTAGCTGCTGCTGTTGTACTGTGAGGCAGATACTTAAACTCGTGTCAGAGGAGCAGATAAAACACGAGTAACCACGTAATGTCTACATAAAGAGGACTCAAACTTCTACATAAAAAAGTCCTAACTAAATGGAAAAAAAGCAGGTTAGCTAAGCTAGCTAACGCTATCTGTCGTCATCTGTAACAGACCCGTTGATGTCCACACTTGTTAGGAGGGTTATAGCACGTTTAGTTACCTGAATAAATGTAATTATTAAGCAACAAAACCTTCCTAACCTTCTTAGACTGAGGCCGTGGATCCAAAGTTTAACAGGCATGCATGTAGTGCTAGCATTAGATGCATCCTGATACTTACATTATTCATTTCCTGAATTAATATTGGACGTTGAGACTTTAAACATGTGTTGTTTTCTTTTTCAGACAAGTCCATCATCATGTGGAAACTAACCCGTGATGAAACCAACTATGGTATCCCCCAGCGCTCCCTGAAGGGTCACTCTCACTTTGTGAGTGATGTTGTGATCTCCTCTGATGGACAGTTTGCCCTGTCCGGAGCCTGGGATGGGACCCTCCGCCTGTGGGATCTCACCACGTAAGTGCAGGGAGTCTTTAAACCTGGGCAGATGTTTAGGAGTACAGGTGAAAAGCAGAGTCTTCTAAGTGACACTTCATTTTTAAGAATGGATAAATTTGAAAAGGGCTAGTGCTATTTTCTCAGATCAGTTAGATGCAAAAAATAGTTTTATGAAGTGTTTTCTTAGTTTCAGGATATCAAATTGTTCTCTATATCATCAGTAGATGAGATCTGATACCATCAAAGCCTATGTTGTCTAGATCAGGTCACACTGACCTTTCAGCAGTTTGATGGACCTCACGTAGACAGAATCACCACGAAGGTAATGGGGAGAAGAAAAGTCCTCTCCTGCCAATCAGTTTTAGTGGTCTGTACTCAGACAGGCAAAGGTTCAGAGCTCAGAATAGATGGCACACATCCATGAGCTGCTGTTTACCGTCTTTGCACACTGGACTCACAAAACTGAGAGGAAATGGAAGTTTAAACTTCGAAACTTAAAAGTTAATTTTGATCCTGTGTGGGAGGAAAGTCAGAAAACAAGAGTTGTTGGGTTTTGTTTTGTTTTTTTTCTTTCTTCTTAACAGATTAAGAACAAGTAGTATGGAAGAAACTAAGTGTAGCTGTATTCTTTGGTGATTTCAGAGACTACTTATAAACTCAAACCACATAATTTGTCCTTTTCTTCACCTCTGGCCTCCCTGTTTTCCTTGATTTTTCATTTCTTTTATCACTGACAAGTCAGTTGAGCAGCAACATAACAGTGTTTCTTGAATGGCCTTGAATAGCTTGCTTTTGGGTGTGCACACCAGTTCACTGCCTAAGATCTTTGCTGAAAACAGTGATTGTAATAAATGTGCAGATGGTTCAGTTTTTCTGGATTGTGCATCCACAGCTTTAAAATCTTGAGTTGTATTTTTTATTTATTTTTTCAGTGTCAGTGTTCACATTGTAAAACAAAGACACAAGAAACTGGTGTAGTAATGTTTAGGTCTGGCTCTTAAATTAATGTCTAGACCTTCGACTGGTCAGTAGTATTTAGATGCTGTGGCAGCAGACATCTATTGATTGGTTATGCTAAGGTGTGCAGTAATTTAGTTGATCTGAAACGTCTGCGTATTTTTCTTCCTAGTGGTCTCACCACCCGCCGATTTGTTGGACACACCAAGGATGTTTTGAGCGTGGCTTTCTCTGCTGATAACCGCCAGATCGTGTCTGGCTCCCGGGACAAGACCATCAAGCTGTGGAACACTCTTGGAGTCTGCAAGTACACCATCCAGGTGAACTTACATTTAATGCTCTCCTGCAGCTATCAGCCAGTGCTTAATGCCTTAATATTATTTTTAAATTATACACTTAATACAGTTTAAAGATGCTAGCTTTAATGTAAAGCAACTAGATGGCACTTTACTGTTGACATCTACATTTTCCCCACCTTGTTTGCCTGATTGTGATAAAATGATCTGGCAGTTAATAAAACTTGGTGTTATGTGGTTTGACCGCTCGATGATTATTACAAATTTTGCATGTATTACCTGATCTCGTTGATGAGAACTGTTGATGAGGGCACAAACCAAATGGCATCACATGATGCATTTAATACCAGCATAATTGATAATCTGACTTTGAGAATTCACGAAGCTCTTCATTTTGCAGGATGAGGGCCACACTGAGTGGGTGTCTTGTGTTCGCTTCTCCCCCAACAGCAGCAACCCCATCATCGTCTCCTGCGGCTGGGACAAGATGGTTAAGGTATGTTACCTTTGTGGCAACTCGGTGTTGTGTGGTTTGCTCAGTGATTTAAAAACTTTTCGCATGGCTTAACTGAACTCTTTGATGAGGATTATTTATGAGAGCAAAGCTCAGATAGGCTGACATGGTGGCGCTTAGTGCAGGTCTGACATAGTCTGCCCCTTGCTCATAGGTGTGGAACCTGGCCAACTGCAAGCTGAAGACCAACCACATTGGTCACACTGGCTACCTGAACACAGTGACCGTGTCTCCTGATGGTTCCCTGTGTGCATCTGGTGGAAAGGTGAGGCAGAGCTTAACTGAATGTCTTTATTTCATCATTTTTATTTCATTTAGTAGGAGTAATTAAACCCTGCAGGTTTCAACAATGATGTGTTCTTTACATGCATCTGTTTAATATTGATGACACCAGAGGCTGTTACTGAGTGATTCCTGCACCTTAAAGAGCTGATCGTTAGTGCTGAAGATTTTTAAAAGTGACTGTTTGCTTTAAATGTCAAAGATGTTTGAACTGAAGGACGTCTTCTGTCTTCCACATTAGGATGGCCAGGCCATGCTGTGGGACCTGAATGAGGGCAAGCACCTCTACACCCTGGACAGCGGTGATGTGATCAACGCCCTTTGCTTCAGCCCCAACCGTTACTGGCTCTGTGCCGCCACTGGCCCCAGCATTAAGATCTGGGTAAGACTTCACTCTCTGGTATCAGTATGTGTGTTTAAAAATTAAAGTTGTAAAGGGCAGTGATGTAACCTAACATGCCAGCTGTATTCTATGATGAAAACCAGAGGCTGTTTCTGAGCTCTAACCTCGTTTGTTAGTTTAATAATAAAATTTTAAGTTTCAGCTTGAGTCACTCTTTCATACCTGTTAGTGATTGCACCACCTCTTGGCTCTTCTTTTCATGTAGGATCTGGAGGGCAAGATCATTGTGGACGAGCTGAGACAGGAAGTGATCAGCACAAACAGCAAGGCCGAACCCCCACAGTGTACTTCCCTGGCATGGTCTGCTGATGGACAGGTAAAAAACATATATAAGCATGTCTGACTATCAGAAGAGGTGCTTTTAGTGTTTTTATCCCCAGTGATTATTCCCATTCACTTTTACCTCTGATGTCCACTGGTGACAGTCCTGCAAATATGAGGGGCACTAAAGACAGTTATCTGAATATGATCGGACTATATAATGACAGAAATTGGTTGATTAGCATTGACTTTGTGTTCTCCGTTGCTTTACAGACCCTGTTTGCTGGCTACACTGACAACCTGATCAGAGTGTGGCAGGTCACCATTGGAACTCGATAAGAAACCCTCGTTGAAGCAACTTTAAATAAAAGACTGTTTGGAAAGAATGTGTCCCGTCTTGCTCTGAACATTGTATGCTATTGGTGGTTCTAATATAAGTTGGTTAAAGTCAAATTTATTCATATAGCACATTTAAAGCAACAACTGTTGACCAAAGGGCTGTACATTAAAAATAATCAAAAGAGATAAGATTGACAAAATTTAAGAAAAGAAGCAAAAATGAGAAAATTTGAATAAGAAATAACACAAAGTAGTCAGAACTCATTCTGGGTGAAATGACAAGGAATATAAGTGGCTTTTTAAAAGAAAGTGTGAAGAGCAAGAAATTGTCTAATGTTGGGTAGCTCCTGATGTGAAGAGCGGATATTGTTCCACAGTTTAGGAGCAGTCACAGCAAAGGCCCGATCTCCTCTGTGCTTTAATCTGGACCTCGGGACAGCTAGGAGCATTTGGTCCCCAGACCTCAATGATCTTGAAGGAATGTACCAGTTGAAAAAACTCAAAAAGGTATGAGGGTGCTAACCTGTGCAATCCCTCGAAAAGTTAATTGTAATGGTCTGATTTAAGAATAATATGAGATAAAAGTACAATATTTAAGAATGAGTTCGTGGATCTCAGATGTGAATCTTGTACCTTTTAATTGTCTGATATTTTTAGTTAATCGTTACTTTTAAGGTCAAGTTACAGATGCTCCCTGAATGATAAAAGCCATTTATCTCTGTTTTATGTATAAGATTATTAATATACTGAAGGGTCAGGTCTACTGCTCCTACTTTCTGAGTCAAGAGAGGCAGGTCTCAGAGCAGCAATGTTACAGAGTATGAAGGTTTGATGTGATCTGTACACAAAGAGGCTCAGCTTTAAATGTGTGCAGTAAAAGGCCTCAAATAGTCCATTAAATTACCATTGTTAAGCATTAATGTCTACTTTAGTAATAGTTAAGAGTTGCTTAATATTTAAATATTTTCACTATTAATAGTTATTGCCCCCCCCAAAATCATGTTTACTGGGATTTTTAATATACCCTCAGGTATTTAGCAAGATTTTATATAACTAAACAGATTTAAGAGAGGCTGATACTTGTTTGAGGAAGGGGGATAAATATTTATTGAATCTTTGAATTTGCGAGTTTGAACATTG
>VOQK01021907.1:46678-57546 GCA_015052645.1 Benitochromis conjunctus
AGTTATGAGAAACCTAAGGAGTAAATGCAATTCAAGAAGCAGCTGCATTTATCTTCCAGTCCAATGCAAATGAGGGTTATAAAGAACATAACAGGCATTGCTACTGTCCATTCCTCCTGCTTGTGGGTCTAGAAGACCATGACAATCATCTGATGGATTGCACATGGATGCAGGTGTAATTATCCACAGTAAACTGAAACTGTCCCATTAAATTAGTACTTAAAGTGCAAGAGCTATGAAGAGGTTATGACTTCAGATTAATGTTTAAAGCAGTATGCATGTATGTGGAGTATCTGTGTGTGTGTGGGTGTGTGTCTCTGTGTGTGTATGTATGTTTCTTTGTGTTTGTCCAGGTGGTGAGACTTACGTGGACACTTCTTGACACAGAAAGCTCCATAGGTGTACTTTGCCCTTGGGTTATGCTCCAGCTGGAATGTGGTAGGGTTGTAGACAAATGGCTGAGGGCACTGGGTCACACATGCCCCGCTGTCATTAAAGTTGGTGCAGGCCTGCAAACATCCACATAAGTATTATCAGTAGTAGTAGTCGTACTAGTTTTTCATAGTGGTGGTAGTGGTAGTATATTTACATACACGGTAATGTAGCACACAGTTACAGATTAGGTTACTTTTGATAGGGTGGCCAAAATTTGGGTTTCACATTTACTCATAACTACTGCCAGCCTGACCCCAGAATTGTATTGCAATTTCCTTTCAGTGTCCTGTAGTGATATTACTGAAAGGTGAAGATGGAGACTATTAGCATGCACCCAATGAAATTACAGTCAGGAAAGAATGCCATTTGAGTTGGCTTGGCCTTTAAGGCCTTTAATTTTACTAAGAAAAAATCAAGCTGGTGTGGAAAAAAGTAGACACAGAAAATGTGTTTGATTCTTTTTTAATATAAAAAAGTCCTACTACAGAATGATACTCTGGTTTAGGTCTGGACTTTGACTGGGCCATTGGAATGAATTGATCCTTTTCTTTTTCAGCTATTAATTTTTAGATTTGCTGTACTTGCCATCACATTGTTGTATGGACTAATCTGTAGCCATGACGCAGACAACTTGACATGTGACTTAAGAATACTTTGGTATACAGAAGAGTTCTAGTTAACCTAATAACTTGTGCCCAGATTCTATGGCTACAAAACAAATCCGAATCCTCACCTCTGTACCACTGTGTTTAAATATTGGTATGGGGTGTTTGTGACATCCTGTGTTTTGTATTTGGCAAATGTGTCACTATGGCCAAACACTGCCACTTTAATCTCGTGTGTCTAAATCACCAAAAGTCTTGTGGTTTGTTAAGATACAAATTTACCCGCGTAAGCTATACAACATTGTTCTTTTTAAAGAGAAAAGGCTTTTTCCTAGCATCTTTCCAAACAACCTATACTTGTTCAGTCATTTTCAGTCATGCAATTGTACGGTCATTAACTTTAACATGCTAACTGAGGCCTGTGGAGTCTGACGTGTAACTGTTGGACTTTTGGTAGTTTCTCTGAGTATTGCATAATTTGACCTTGGGAAGTCCACCCCTGGGAAGATGAACGACTTTCTTGAATGTTTTCTACTTGAATGAACACTTTTTCTCACTGTAGGCTGATGGACTTGTCCATTTCTGGATTGGGCAGCAACAATTGCTTCTCTAAGCTCATTACTGATGTCTTTCCTATTTGGCATTGTGTTAACACAAACTGAAATGCTTTTGACCTCTACTTTATTATTATTATTTTGTTATTGCAGTACCTGCCAGTCCATTGTGAAAATTAATAACAAATATGATTGAAATACTGATGAATTTAATAATACTTTGTTTTACTTTACACCCAGAAGTTGACTATATACTGAAACTGGGTACAACTGTTAGGCTACTTAATTATAATGCATGTGGAACTTTATGATTTTCTGGATGTTTGCTTTCCTCCTTAAATTTTAATTGAATATTCTTGTACTAAGCCATGTATTTATTCCATATGTGATTACAGACCCTAAAAATTTACACTTGTACACATTTTATGTTATCTGTGATAATCATTTAGAAATACATTCTCGTGCCTGGAGACCTTGAATTTGCCAGGATTCATTCAAGAATTTGCTTTGCCATTTTCTCAATTTTATGATAATTGTGACGAGAACAGAAGAATAAAAAAATCATGATACAGAACTTGCTTTTCCAAAGCCAGGAAGAAGAGCTCGATTAGCCATGGACTCTGAATTACAGCCTCAGAAACAAGTTTAACATGCAAGCAAGCATAGATAAAAGTGATAAAGCAGAATGGAGAGTTCCTGGCGAAGTCTATATTTAACAGTGACACTCATGTCAGGAAGAAAAGAGAATTAAATGTCATCAAATGATATTTGCCATACAAGTGGCATTTAAAAACTGAGTGAAATCCATTTTAAGAGATACCTGAAATTGAAGGAAAGAAAACGTCACAAGTAAAATGTGTCAGATTTAAAAAACCAAAAAGAAAAAAAAAAAGAGAAAGAGAAACGTAAAACAAAGTGTTAACACAAGATGTTATCCATGTAACCGTATTGACATGGTAATATCACCAGGAACATTATCACTTTAACCTCTTTTGTCACACCATAATGATGTAAAGTGTGTGTATGTGTGTGTGTTCACTTACAAAGCAGTCTGTGTCCTTTGGGCCATAGCAGCCACCTGCACACTCACGGTGGCAGCAGTCACTAACAAAGGGACCAAAGCAACGGCCGTCACACTGCTCTGCACACACTGTCTTAGTTACTTTGAAGTTACAGGCATGTTGAAAAGAGAGAGACACAAACAAAGGATAAAATGTATATATAATACATGTATATTATGCATACATATATGCATACATAAAATGTAAACACAACGTAGTCTTAGAATGTGTCTGTCTAGCCAGTTCAAAGGCAGGTGAACTTAAAAAAATTTAAACCCAGTCACTGGAAAGTTGTCACTGTAAAACTTAAGAAAAATACAATACGGTTTCAAAAAGTTTATTTATTCCAGGAGTTCAGATTTTTTGGGGGGTAATTTGGTTCAACTTAGCACCATCTGCTCTTGAAGTCTTAAATGCTAGCTAAAACTTTAAGTGAACTGAAATTCTTTAGACAATTAAACTTCATTCAAACCATATTCCTCCACATCTACGTATCGGGTACACGCTCACAAGTCAAACAATTTAACATCTACAAGACTGTTGCTTTGGAAATGTATGCATGTGTGTGTTTACACGTGTGTGTCTCGTGAGTTCAGCTGAAGTAGAGGGATTTTTTCCCACCTACTAGCCATCTTCAATCATGTTTTCATCTCTGCTCTCATCTGCTGTCTAGCTCAGTGTGACAAAAACATAGTGATTCTTATCTGAATGTACTGCCAAAGTGAACATCTGTCCACCTTTTCCTTATATGCCCTTTGCAATCATATGGGCGGCCGTGTATCTGTGTGCCTTTCGTCTTGACAGCCATAGATAAATGTACATAGGACCGTGCCATTTCACTGGTAAAGACAGCTGGTAATAGACATAGCTTAAGTGTCAGCAGTGGGACTTTCATTATAGAGCAGGAACACATAACTATGCAATTATGGATGAACCAGTAAAGTTGGCACAAGATAAAGTATTGGGGTGGGTTAAAAAAGATGCAAATTGATATTACACATAGTATATTGCATAAATGGGTGTACTGTAATTATAGAAAAAAAGACAGTGACTTGACTAGTTTTACAAATTTTGCTTATTCATTTTTGTTTCTTTTTTATTTATTGGATTAACACTGAGCAGTTTGGGCTCTTTTAATGTATCTGTCATTTAACCTGTGTGGCTGGCAGAGGTAGGACCCCAATGCAGGACTTAGAAACATGACGTTGAACTAAAAGGTAGTTATAGTAAGCTAAAACAAAGTACAATATGACATGTGTAACAAAACTAGGAAAATCAAATGTTTGACTCAACAAGGAAAAGATACTGCACAACCATAAGGGATGACACAACAAAGAACAAAGGGATACTCAGTATACACAGTATATTCACACCAGGTAAATAGGGAGATGGAAAACACCAGTAAACACAGCTGAATGGAATCAGACTAATCAGACAAGGGGAAGCAAAACTAAACACAACACACAACAGATGAGGGACTGTCGGAATAAAACGGGAAGTAACAAACACTGAGACCAGGACTAAGACATGGGAACTTGGCACAGTGACAGGAGATAACCAAACACAGTCACCTGGTCTGGAGCACGTGATAGACCTTAGTCTGCCATAACATGTACACAGTGTAGTTTTTGCACTGTCTTGCTGAAGTGAGCCTTCATTGAGAAAGACTTGATTACGTAATAAATATTGTAGGTGAAACAATCCACACAATATTTGCAATTACTAATTAAACTATTTGCATAATTTTGTCGTTATCGTTGTATGAGGTGAAAGACGCTCCACCACCTGGAGCCAGCAATAACTGAACACAAACAACAAAAGAATGCAATTAGAATAAACTTAAATGTAATTTTAAGATAAGATTTGGTGATAAAGGTTAAAGCTAATTGGTCAGAACTGAAACTAAAAAAGTAAATTGCACCAGTAAGTATTAATGGGGAACGTAAGGCTACTATTGTACAACATTACTCATCTATTAGTGGTGCTTATTTTTGTTTTGAGCATGGCCATTGTTTTTTGATCTCTGTTATGGTTCCCTTCAGCCTTGTGTTGACAGGACACCATCACCATGATAGATATGGACAAGTCGCCAAACAAACACAGACACACACACACGCTCATGCTATTGAGCGGAATGCTACTGATTTACCATCAGTAGCATTGCATTAACAGTGTCTGGCCTGCATTAATATGGTCAGCTTTATTCAACAGACGCTTTGGCCTAGCCAGATCGCCAGAGACGGACACAATGCTGTTTGTCAATTTGGCTTTAAAAATCCACTTTAAGAATAAATTTAAAAAAAACAAAAAAAACAAGCAAACAAACAAAAAATTACAGGCTGGAACCAAAAAACACTAAATGAATCCATCTCATGAAATATGGCGGGGATGGTGACATCACTCACAGGAACCAATGCCTCTGAGTTCTCCTGTGAATTTATTGTTGTTGTTGTTATCATTATTATTATTATTATTATTATTATTATTATTATTTGGCACATTTGGTTCTCAACTCCTGTCTTTTTCTGAGACAAAATTTAAATTAAAGCTTAACTTTATTTAAATAGCGCATGAATGTCTGCACTGTACAATATAGATCAAATGTTTGACTTACAGTGCTGTGGCTCAAAAGTTTACAGTTAAAAGGTAGCAGTTTGACACATGAGGTCAATGCAATTGCACGTCAGTTACAGTGATTTCCAATGATGAAAGTGAAACGATTTCTTAAAGCAAATGGAAAGCATATCAATGATAAATATTATGCTTAATTTGACTAGTATAAGTCTTTATTTGCTAATTAATGCCCTTATTTGCATTTCAAAAATGCCTCATTAACTAGATGTAGCGATAAGGCTATGATGAATAAACTGAAATGAATAAACACCTTCATCATAGGATGTTTATGACTACATATGCTTGTTTTTTTTTTTTATCTTTGAGCCCATAAATCTGAGATATTCACCACTTGTAGTCTCACAATGTTATTTAGGGTTAGGGTTAATTGGATGTGGTTACGTTAATTGTTAGGAATAGTACAGATTTTTTTGTTTTGCCTACAAGTTTTGCCAGAAGTATTAAAACTGGTCAGAATGACAAAAAGCCCCATACAGTGCAAATGACAGAAATTCAAAGGCTCATGAATTATATTTTGTGATGTTTTAAATTTTAAAGCTACATTGAAATATATATATCTGTTAATTAGCGGCTGACGTTTTAGTTTATGCAATTTATAGATAGATGGCCACAATCACCACCCAGTTCAAAGGATCTGATGTCATCTGTCATTATCAAGGACCACAGAATTCGTCAGTTGCAATCTCTGCAGCCAGTGGTACAACAACAGCAACAAAAAATAGCTAATGTGGTCTTTTATCGGTCTTGTGATATTGTCTATTCAGTAAGTACTGGAACGCAGAAAAAAGTGGCGGAACCCAAAAGACGAAAATACAGAAGTTCCGGAACTGCGTTCCGCTGCATTCCGGCCCACTTCAAGCACTGATTTCTAGGGAAAAAACTACCTCTACTGACAGAGATCCAGTTTTTTATGTGAGTGACTTAGTAAAGAGAGTGGTTTTGAATTGTAATGCACTTCTTAGGGGTATTTGGTTCTTTAAAATCTACAAACGTATTACTTTAATGCTGGTTTTTATATGCTACAAAAGAAGACAATTACACCAATCTTTCAGCTGACTTAAAAAAAACAACCTAATATCTAAAAGTTTTCATTTTTGAAAACAAGTAAAATAAAAGATAAATCATGACATCCACAAAATAGGCTAGCGAGATGGTGCAATCGCAACTGAAACAAGGCAGATAGATGGGTCCAGGGCTTATCTGGGTCTGCTCTGAGACATGTTGTTAACAGGTCCTGGTCAAACAGTTCATTCCTCATTATCTTAATGAGATCACAACCACAGAACAAATAAGATGAGACATGCCAGGGTTGGAAGGCATAGATGAAGTGGTCTAAGTACGAAGTGATGGACAAAGAGGAAGAAATTGATGAAGGGTGGTACAATTTAAAAAAAAAAAAGGGCATGTGAGAGGTAAAGAGGTGTGTAATGGGGGAAAAAATTTGAGCATGTGTCCATGGGAGTACATAATTGTGTTTCTGACTAAAACTAAAAGTGGGGGTAAAGTTTTGCTGTTTGCTTCTGCTCCACTACAAAAAAGTCAAACATACTAAATATGAAGTCTTCCTGTGGATATTAGTGTGTGCTAAACACAGATGAGCCATTATGAGCTGTGAAGATGGCTTTTAGAGCTAACCATTAACAAAAGTGCAGCCTTATAAATGACCATTTTATGGCAATTAATTTAAGCACAGTTACTCTGAACCATGATGGAAAACAATGCAATTGTAACAAAATAATTTGTTAGTATTAGTAAAATATAATTATTTATTCATTTAATTATAAAAAAAAAAGATTAAATGTTTTGAAGGAACCAACATTGTTCCTTCAAAACAACAATATTGTATTGGGAATTAGCCAATGTTTACCGAACACCTCAGAAATCGTTCAGTTAATTGCATTCTGAAACATCAGAATATGCACAACATTGTCATCAGTGCTGCCATGCTGCCACTGACTACATTTGAATGAGACCAGGCTTTTGGTACGCTGGATGCTGGCATGCATGACTTAGCTGTTGCTGCAGCCTTTCATGTCCATGAGACAACGATCTCTGATGTGCCTATTGGTCGACTTGGTCAAAATTTGACTGGATTGAGTTAGTGAAATGACATACTCCAACCTGCATTTGTGCAATTCTTGCAGCAGGATCGCAGCCCTGCGGCTGTTTCAGCCGGACAAAGCCCACCCTCACGCTGCCAGAGTAGCGAAGGCTTTTCTGGATCAGGAGCATATCCAGACACTTCCTTGGCCAGCATTTAAACCCCATATTTCTTCAAATGCAGCCACAACCAATGAGCATTACACAGCTGCAGGCTGCACTCATCCAGGAATGGAGAGCAATTCCCCAACAGCAAATCTAAACACTTGTGCAGTCCATGCACAGATGGGTGACTGCTTGCATCACATCCAGATGAGGCTATGCCTTGTCAGAAACATGTTGTATACAATGAAGAATTGCTTTTGCTGACAGGTACGAGAGCCCAAACCATCATTAGCATTACAATCATTAGCGGTTCCCACCCTAAATATCACTCTCCATGCCTGGGGTGCGGGAATCGTCATCGGAAAATATGTGGTGAACACTCTCTTACAACATTTTTCTAATATTTTTTTCTAAAATACAGTGTTTTGTATTTTCCCAAAATGTAGAGCGATGTTAAAATGGGGAATTGTTGCTTTTCCTGTTTCACTACTTGTTGTTAGGCTGTCACACATCATTTGCAACACAGTGAAACTTTTGTTATCTTTTAATGATCCGGTGTAAAATAAGAGCTTTCCTGATAGGTGAAAACAAGAAACAACCACTCATCACAGCCTTGTGTAAAACTATTTTTTCGCTTGTAGACTGCGAGCAATTTAATCAGAGAATGCAGACGATGTTGTGTTTTGTCCTTGAGTCTAGGATTTTTGTATTAATGATCTTTAATAAAATTAACACAGAAGATTTGTCTGATTTTTAGATTGCTGCTAAAACTTTGCTTTTAAAAATTTCCAACCAATAGTGTACTAATAAAACCAGTGTGAAGACATCTATTTAATACCAGTCAAAGGCACATCAAACTGTCTGCTTGACAGAATGATCTAAAGAGTATGCCTGTTTTGATTATATTGGTCTGCTCTGAATATACATTTCTTAGTGGAGCTGTGTTCATTAAAATACCAGAATATCATGCGTGTTAATTTGGAGAGCATAGAGTCACCTCAAAAGAAACGATCACTTTCAACAGCAAAAAGAAACAAAGACAAATCTGATGTCATCCATTCGGGGAAACGAGCAGGAAAACCTTCACTTTATGGAATTCAAATAGAAATTTAGATGCCAATTTATTGGTGATATTCTCATGTCCCGTTTCCATAGAGGCAGCATGGAGTTGCGCTTAGTTTGTGAGTAATATGCTTACAAACTACTGTGCTCAATCCTGCCTCTCGTTTCCATAAACACCTGTTGCCACTGATTTGCAGTTCAGCTCTTGTGTAATTTGGTATACCTCAGCTTTTCTCTTTTTCTTTTCTCTTCCTTAGGACTAGCTTCTTGACAGCCACTCTTCCACTGAGACCACTTCTGATGAGGCTTCAGTGAACAGTACATGGGTCCACTGAAGGGCTGGGTGGATCTCTCAGGTCCTCTATGAGGTCTTTGCTGTTTTTTTTTTTTTACATTTATTTCTTAGGGACATGAATTTCAGATACTTTTCATCTGCTGAAGATATTTTTTTAGACCTGCCATTTCTTTTGTTCTCCACTTGTCCAGTTTCCTCAAGTTTTTTTTCTATTTAAGAACACACTGTACACCATGCTGAGACGTGCCAAGTTCTGAGCTACTAGCACTTCAGGAATTACCTCGATGGTGTAAAAATACCATTTTATGTTTGCCAGAAAAATATATTTGCATTATGGTATTTTTCATAGATTAAACTAAAGAAAACAAACGTGCTGTGAGACAGGCTGCTATATGTCAGAGTTAACCCTTTGTCACACATGTATCAAACAGGCTGCCTGAACTATTTTTGTAATTTTGCCTGTAAAATTACATAACATTACATTTATGGTTGTCCCCAGTTATAAACAGAACAAAATAAATGCAAAAAGACAAAAGTCTTCTTTATTTGGAAACATTATTTTTGGCCTAGTGTCTAATGTCGCAAAGCTGATATTATGATTTAGTCAAATTTGCCCAATCCAACAGATGACTCAACTTTAATTCAAGGATACGAGATTCATCAATAATAAAAATGGCACTTTCATTTCCAGTTTTCAAACTGAAAGATGCTGCAATAACAAGTGTTACAGTTCATAACACTGTTCATGCACACACACGCGCACGCACGCACACACACACGCACACACACACACACACACACACACAAAATAAAAATAGAGTAAGATGGCTTTTATTTTTATTATTTTATATGCAAAAACTTGATTTTATAGCTTTAGACAAACTATCTTTATATCCAGCTGAGTTTCATTATGGATTGAACAGAATGTATTATTGGCATTTCAGTGGAACAGAGTACAGTGGCATGTAACATGCTGCATATTAGTAAAAACTATCTATCATGAAAATCACATAAACTATTGGGAAAAAACACATATCACCTTAGATGGATTCACATGGACGTATGCATAAATGACATACAAAAGTATATCCACTAAATAAAGCTTGGAAACTCATTCTTAATACATTACCAGGTAACAACAGTTATCAGTAAAGTTTTGACGCATGCAAAAGTCAGTTAGTGGTGACTTTAACAAGTCACTACAAAGTCCTAATCACATAATAGTAATTAACTTACAGCTTTGGCACTGGTCCTCTTTGGGTCCCCAGCAGCGACCATTGCAGGAACGGTGGCATTTTTGGCCTGCACAGAAGTTTAAGGAAAGAGACTATTGGGATTTCAAATTGCAACTTCACAAATTATTGTCAGTGTCATTCAACCTTAAAACAGACCAGAGAATTCCTGCTGGAGTTCATCTTCAAGGACTCAACCAAAGGCAAAGCAAACTCACATAGTGAACAAAATTATGGAGGAACATGTAGCTTACCTTTGAATTCACTGAAGATCTATTTATATGTTTATGCAATATTGTTTAAATAAGTGGACACATTTTTCTTTGGACATGCATGACAGGTGCATTCTGTTTGTTCACACTCTGTGAGCAATTGTAACCTTTTTTAAACTTGGAAAAAGTCATTCTCGCTAAGATTTTCTTCTGTTCTACCGCAAAAGTCTCTCTCTCACCTAGTTATGCAACAGCTCAATGTCTTCCTGGATATAATCCTGAACATGTTAGGGATGATTTGAAGATTTTAATGATCAATGACTTCCTTCAAATCACTTCAAAAACACATTTTTATAGACTTGCATTTATTGATATTTTTTATGGATATAACTTTTGTCTTTTATATTAACCCCTTTTTGGTTTTGGCCCTTGGTCCTTCTTTTCTGTTCGAGTCCTGCTTTTGCTTGTCTGCCAGAGCAATTTGTAAACTCTTTATACAAAAACCAAATAATTAAAGTTATTACCATCACTGCAATTATGATTATAATCATTCAAATGCAGGTACTGCAAGTT